>JABASI010000495.1:0-37942 GCA_019776505.1 Tomocerus nigrus | reverse complement strand
ACATTGACATCTCAAGTTTCAGGAGCTAGTAATAGCACACAAAAAATATGTTTTAACATAAATATCTCAGCTCTGCTCATAAACTTAATTGCTGTGACTGTGCCTATTCAATCCTTACGTCTATTTTATGCATAGAAAATGAAAATACTTCATTTGTGACTTCATTTTCTGTCTGGCAATGTCTAAGTGTATGGCGTCGGTGTTGGTGGTCATGAACAAAAGATTAAATAATTATCATCTCTACTAACTAACTTGATAGGCATAAAATTGCACTGCTTTACATTGAAATCAAAAGATTATTACGTGTGTCTTTCACCACTAACTTGTTACTTGTAAGCTTGTAAGTGTAACTGTAACTAATTACTTGTTGAATTCTCAGTAAACGTGAAGCTATTCAATGTGGAACTCACAATTAATTATGAAACGATAACAAGTTAAGTACGGGATAATAATTAGTCAATTAAGAAAGATGAAATGACATTAATTAAGTTACATTAATAATTGTACTAATTGTACGTACATATGACATATACGTACACTCTGATGAGATGTCCTCGAAATATCCAAGTAGTTTCTTCTGCCAATTATTTTTACACATAAGACACACAACATCTTTTACGGCAGTCTCGAAAGGCTACTTCAGAAAATCAGAATCTCGGTATCTCATGCATGAGAACAAGTTCTTAAAGGTCAAGATCAAACATAATTACATATAAATATAAATCTTGTCGCCTTGCACAAAACATCAAAAAAGTCGTAACAGCTCAGAAGTTATCTGAGTCAATAATTAAACTATACTATACGATAGACTCCAATGACTCCATAGCTTCCAGTTTAGTTTGAGTCTTACTAATTTGCCATGAGTATGAGAAATTGAAGCTCTATGCATCATGCGTAAAAATACGACAACGGACGGTTATGTAGTTTCCCTTATCAAGATAATTGCCCCTTGAATACTGAATCTAAAAATAGTAACTAGGATCTCATACAGTAAAGTACAGGACAAGTTTCTTGGAACCATATTAGATTTCTTCATCTTTTAGTGAAAAGAGAGAACTTGTATTCCAGGAGAGAATTAGAGAACTTTTCAATTTTCCATTTCACAGCCGATGATTACATACATGTACACGCGAGGAAACTTATTTAATTGAACACAAAATTCAATACTTGCGTACTTATAAGTTCATTCGTAGTATTTGTAATAGAATTGAATTGTTAAGAATAATATAGCTAGTGCCTTTTCAGTGTTTAAATAAACGTGAGGGCCTTGTATATAGAACTGAAAATTGATTAATTCCTACATCTGACTTATGACTTATTCCAATTCTTTGTCCAATAAGGTTTCTAGTCACTAGTCACTTCACTAGCAGGTAGTAAGTCAATATTAAAGCTTTTTAGAGATTAATTTTAGGTTATCAACAAGAATATGACTTACACAAATACTTACATCTTGATCCGCTAGGGAGTCCCCGTACGTCGATAATCCTTGTTCAGACGGAGGAGGGGACTCTGAGTCAACGGATTTGGTCCTCGGAGGCATCATCATTCTTCTGAATATTGGCATTTGTGTTGGAACTGCTGGCAGACGTTGAAGGAGGGTTAGGCAGTTGATGCGACGAAGATGCTAACTGGGAGTGTTGCTGTTGTGACGAATGGGGCTGTTGCAATGGCAAATTGGACACTGAAAGAGGTCTGGAAGGATCACCTCGAATCGCCGTTGTATGAGGATGTCTAATTACCATTCCATTGTTGCTGGAGATGTTGCTGATGTTGTGGATGATTAGGATCATCTTCAGCACTAACATTAGAACTCGTCGAAGACGCGCTGCTGCCCCCACAAACTTTTCCCTTTTCAGCTAATGAGATCAAATCAGTCCCATCGCTCGTAGTCCGCACACCGACTCCCACTGTGTTTGAGCGAATCAAACCTGTAATCAAACAGTAAAACCTACTATTAGCATCCTTCTCCACGTTCGTTTGTTTTTAACTCACTGAAAATGTCAAAATTACGCAGTAATTAGTACTTAGCGTCTTTGCACTCATACGCAATGTTGCCATTGTCTGTTTAATTAATTTACTGTATAAATGTTTTCTTCGTGTTGTTCCATTGAAAAAAATATTTGGATTTTATTCTCCGTTACGGTAGGCATCAACACTTTATCTAATTAACATTAAAATTCAATTTGCTTTGTGAAACCTTAGATAATTGTATCAGGAAGCTGTCGAAATAGCATTCGCTTATATTTAAATATATTTATTATCGCGCATGGGAAGGCATTATATTATCAGCCATTATAATAACCTCTATATGTTCAATAAACCAAGATTCAGCTTTCGTCTATTTAGAATTCAAATGGATTCTATGAGCAATATTATTTTTTTGATTCGATCTAGTCTTTTCATACTTGGATGTAAAATTGTAGGTTGTCTAGAATGAATCTTCTAGAGAGCTATGTGTAGTAATGTTGTAATAGGCATTTAGGTCTATAGTTTACTCAAGAGACACTATATAATCAATTATATGAAAGAGATGCAGACAAGTTGACAGGGTTTGTGATAAGCTAAGTGAAAGTTTCATAATAAGGGAGCAGTTAAACGAGACCGCATGGAGAGAAGATCTCAGCAGAGGAGATAAGAAGAAAAAGATAAATATAATTACCTACACTCAGAGAAAGTCACATCTCACAGAGAATTATCTGTAGGATGCTCTAGCATTGATAACTAAAGGAATATGACCGTATATTCGTATAATGATAATAATATAGTTAAGTTGGTGTATGCAGTATTTTCCGTGGCATGCTCATATAAGGCACGAGGTACTGCGTCACATTACGAGATAACGTTAGTGCATTCTGTTTGCCTGGCCGGAATCAGAATTTTTATATTTAATGAGAAAGACATTTGTTTCGGGGGAGTTGCCGAAACGAGAGTACAATAATGGAGCTATACAAGGATGCAAGATAGCCATCCGTCCATCTTGTTAAGTCAAGTTAAATAAAAGGAGACAGATGCGGATTTGCGTCACTTTCACATTTACAATAAAAAATCACATCTTTCTAGCAACATGTAACATCATAGTATATGTATAGAGAGATGTGATTGTGATGTTGTCCTATGTCATATAGAAGTATATATGTTCCTACAATCAGTATCACGTAAAGAAGGCCACTTTCTTTTTCACATTCTCCTCCTATCCACATTATTAGCGCACACTACCTACCTAGCCTCAAACATTCACATCCATACATAGAGCCGACAACGATTCCATCCAGCTACTTTCCCTCCTCTAAACTCACTTTCCCCAATTTTCTAGTGCTATTCCCATTCTGTTGCTCTGCTCTGCCTCCTCTCGTCCTTCTCTTTTCTCTTCGTGTTTACACAGTGCTCGACTGCTTTCAGTTTTGCTACTTCACGTGTACTTATTGCACCTATTCATGAATGCGACGGATGAGGCTAGTGCTAGTATCAAGGCAACTGTACATGACATTCACGACCAAAGATACGTGAAGTGAAAACACTTTGTGAATTTGAACAGCCATAGTAGTCAGCAAAGCACAACCCCTGAAGCTCGACAGTACTGTCAACAGTGAATCAGAAAGCAGAACTAATGTCCTTTCCTATTCATTGTGCAACGGGGAATGCATAGTGGTGGAGAGAAAAGCACGGAGAAAATACTTAAACGTGTTAGCATCCAACAAAAGTACAGAAAGCATCCACTGCCATAGCACAAAACGTATTTTCTCTCATACTTCCCCAATCTTTTATTTCACACCCATCTTTCTGTTTGAAAATAATGTTTTCGAAAAAATATTCGAACGAAAATCAAAAATGGTGGTTTGGTAAACGGTAATCGGCAAACCAAAAACGTCCATTTTTGGAAAGTGCTTCTCTGTTTGAAAATAATGTTTTCGAAAAAATATTCGAACGAAAATCAAAAATGGTGGTTTGGTAAACGGTAATCGGCAAACCAAAAACGTCCATTTTTGGAAAATGCTTCTCACAGCCGTTTAATTATTGACATATAGCCTTACTCTCGATCGGGCGGGACACTATGCAATTATGTTGTCTACTTAAAATAATACGGTACCAAGATTCGCGCAGATATATCTTCTAACTACCCTACCCTCCCCGGTCTAGAATCTAAATCTGGCAGAGTATACATTTACGATGGACGCTAGAATATCGTATTCATCTTTCCTACCGTACCCATGTATGCTTTTTTACGAGTTATTGGAAAAATTTCTTTGTCTTATCCCTAGTTGGAATCTGATTTGAAGAGCAACCGTGAAAGCAGCAGGTAAAATTGGGCGCTGTAAATTGCATTAGGTTTCCCATCCTGTCCTGTAGGTCATAATTCAACTAGGTACGTTGCTTTTTGTCAAAATGCCTTATTAAGTTTACCATCACAATTATATATCAAGCATGATAATTGAATTGAATCCTTCCTATATACATATACAGCTTCATCGATTCAGCCATATACTGCTGTAGGGTATCATTTTATTTACTCTGTTATAACTGTTTACATGCACATACTATCTTGCGTATTTTGATTTCATTTTGTGTAACGCACAACGAGTACTTACATTTTTCTGAGTATAAAATTTTAAACCTCACCTACATACTAATAGTTATTGTTTCTCAGAGTTCAACACTTTGGCAACTCCTAGTTTTCCTCTTCGTTCCCAACTTTCCTTTTTAATAGAATCCGCCTAAGGCTAGTTTGCCATTGCTATTTACGAATTCATATCGGCTCCTCATTTTCAATATGATTCATTCTTTGGCCCACGTACAGCTTCTTTCATCTGCCATTTAAGCCCCTTTCTTGTTAAAGAGGAAAGATCAAAGTCTTAGAGGCTATTAGCAGTCCATGCCGTTCGTATAAGGTCGAAATGGTTCAATTACTCTGACTTTCTATTCGCAGCCCATCAGTTATACAACTTCCTATGCACGTTACATTTGCTTACAATAATAATGGAATCCAGATGGCAAGAAATAAATAAGTTTGTAATGGGAGTCCGACAGGGAAGAAACGGGTTAAATAACATAGTGTTCCTCCAATGAACTTTAAATGTAATTTATGGCTGTAGTGAACTGAAATGGGTTTCAAAGAAACAGTTTAAAATCCATACAGACTAATAATTTACTACACAGTAAATCCCTTATTTATGGATTACCTGAAAATTCCGACTGCTTCTAGGTATTTAGCTCGAATTGGACATTAAATTTTTATTTTCCTCCTGTTCTAGTTATAAAGTAAAATGTTGTTTACATAGTTTGCCTTCTGTAAACGTACTTTTGTTATAGAATGGAGGAGATAAAACCTAGCGACATTATTTCGAATTTCGTCAAGCAAAAGGAAAATTACTCTTGTGGGAAAAGGCTCCCAACGACAATTTTTCAAGGTGATGTAGTACATGTGACGCGCAGAATATTGCTCCAAGGTACAGTAATCATTATTTAAAGCCGGCAGAGTGTGATGGACAATTCGTCTTCTTCAACTCATTCCTTTCGGCTTATTTTATTAATTGCATTTGCCTTAACCCATATCACATGAGTTACTAGTGTGCTATCATCTTTATCAAATTATGTTTTCAAGAATGGAAGTTGTTTTTGACCAAACTCTCATAAATGTGTCATTCCAGGTTAATATCTCAACCATGTGTTTGTCTTTGCTAAGTCTTCCTGTATATTTTATTGACATAATTTTACCAGGGTATAAGAAGATTTTACAACGTATTTTATTCCTGAACCTCCAACTGCCCGAATCGAATGTACCTACATAATACTAATACCACAAATCGAATGTTGCTATCTAAATGATTTAATTAATACTGGTGCATAGTAAAATGTTTTCCACGTAGTTAAAGTGTATTGTATTTCGGGAGTAAATTCTATCGTTTGGAGATAATGGAGTATAGGCTTATCGTTCCAAAGTCAATTTAATAGCTGAATGTAGAAAAGAAAGAGTCACTAAATAGTAAAAATACAATCTGGACTTGGTTATTTGGGAAAAGTCAGGTTTAGCAATCCATAGGGATAACCGGTTGTATAAAGTCAAGCCGAGCCAACTAAAATGTTATGAGAAATAAAAATTGCATCTAGCCAAACAAGTCGGGGATGCCCATGGGGAAGTAATTTAATGTAGTGCTTCACAAGTTCACAGTAGCAAAATAACATGTATCTTTCTATGTGTGACTATGCTGGTTGGTTGGCTGCTCTAGTGCCATTCTTTGGGTTTTGACTTGACTCCATGCCTTTATTTCACATATTATGAAGTTTTCTCGACCAGTGAGAGCATTTCACAGTGTGGTATTTTCAGTGGCATGGAACAAAACGAATAGCTACGCAAAAGCCTCAACAGTCAACATATCATAATACTTGTATGTGTAATATGGCACTTCTATATAATAATATTATATAGTAGTAATCACATCTAATTGTATATTCTTTATGTCACAAGATAGTAAGCAACGAAACAAAAGTATCATTACGGCTAATAATGTAGTTATATAAGGAAGATGCGCTTCACAAACTATAAAATTACGTGACCGGGGAGGGATCTTTGTCTAATAGGCATCATGATTAGCTACCTAGTGCTGGATACTTATACTTGCTGGAATTTAGATTGTATTTCTCCTACCTTTTCCACAATGGCTTACACAAAGAAAAGTTTTCTCATGTGGCTGGAATAAAAAAGTTTTTTAATTTGATAATATCTAATTTCCGATTTCATTCAGAAAAGAACGTATCTCTAGCTAAATTAAAAAATGCTTAGTGCTAGTCTTTTCCTCAAACTTGTACGTTTTACTGTCTGCAAAGTAAAAGTTATTAGGAGAAAGCACGTAGTCTTCCGTGTGATGTGCCAAAATGTAAATTAGCTTCTGGCAAGTAGACCAACTATATTGAATTATAATTCTTTAAAGAAAACTGCAGCACATTAAATAGAAAATTATTATCCATAAACCATAATGCCTTCAGAACAGAAGGATTGTATACGATTATATCGTATAATAGAAAAGTTCCTTTTCGTGGGACAAGCTTTTAAAAAGAAAGGGAATTTTCAACGAAAAGTAATAAGGATATATCGTAATAGGTCTATAGATACAATGCAAGTGTTGTGAGATAATGCATAAAAGATGGTGCCATGTTTTTGCTCTTTGCAATTTCTCTTTTTTACAGAGTAGGCACTCCTTTCCCCTTCGTCCATATCCCCTTTTAATCTTTCTTCTTCTCATTTCTTTGTTAGCTCAACTTTTCGCCCTGGGTACCAGACATGGGTTTATGTTATATCATTCAAATATTTTCTCTATGAGATATGCCTGCTCCTGCAGACGTCATCTTATCTCTATAATAATATGCTCGTTACGTCTACTAACCTGTAAGTACAGATAGCAAAGCAAGGAATATCTTATCCCAAATAATGCATGGGTATTTCTTAGGTCACCAACAATAAAATCAAGGATCATAAATCTCTTATTCAAAGGAGTATTTGACGCGTAAAGAATTCATAAACTAACTCATTCCCACAGATTTACTTTACACAGACCCTTTTCTATTTATGTTGAAAACATCATATTCCTACGGGTAGTTCCATAATGCTTGAAAACACATTTTGTCAGTTACCGACGAAATCCTGTGTATTGATTCAAATATTATATCTGTGATGGAGGTAAAGCAGATAAAACAAGTGAAATGACTATTATTCCGAATATGCAAAGCACACATTCCAAGTTCCAATACTAAATAAATTCCAATACTTCATTATTAGTAACCTGAAAATATGTGAAATTACTCGTAATTGATTATTACAACATAATAACGCATTAATTAATTTCTTTTTGTGTAGGTGTGCCGTGTACTTCACTCGGCTACAGAAAATCGATAAATCAAAACAGATGCTACTTGATTTGATTCGAGCAAAGCCTTGAATGAACACAAAAACAGACTTCTCCGAAACTAAACATTTTAAGTTACAGATGCTCGCAAATTGTGCATAAATCAAAGCAGTATACTTTTATAATTGTCTATCACATGTTTCGGGACAATGCGGAATTAAATTTTGAAACTTTCTCAAAATTCCAACAAGTACTGAATAATATTTCATAGAAACTATATTCTTGTTGAAAATATGTTTTGCTAAAAATCAACACTGTCTTATCAAAAGCCAGCAGAGTTTGTTTAGAAATTTAAAATGATTGGAGGAAGATAAATAGTTAGAAATAAAATATGTTTCCAATTGTTAGCCAAGTTAAAAGAAGTCGATTTATAACACAGCAGATAATTCATACGAGGTCAAAGAGCTTAGCACAATTAAGCATTAAGCCCAGATATAAAATTAATTGTGTTGAAAATGCATTGTGTATTTCATTACGTACAATGCGTATATCTCTAATAGCAGTAGATCAGGAGCAAATAATATAGGCAATACAAATTTTTGCTACCTATTTAAATTAGGTAGGTAAATGTTTTCTCTGTGAAGAAGGGGCTGCGTGATCGCAGTCATTATTCACCAGAAGCAATTTCCCGAGGATTGCTTTATTGTATTTCTCTGTTAAATTACGTAAAAGGAATTTTGTGCGAGCTAATAGAAGCTAAATAGTAGACGAGACTTTTCTCAAATATCCCTGCCTACTACCTATGTATGAAATTAATTTAGCATGTTAAAATACTCTCTGACTGCACTTAGCAAAATTGTAGAGTTCAAACAAAACAGAAACGTAGCTGTAGCCTGTCTTTGAGACAGAATAGAAGGTAAAGTGGGAAATATAATAGAAGTTATTTGGTAGGTATGATGCGATGGTGTTGTATGGGAAGCCAAGTTGAGCTAGACAGAGTGAAACTCATTGCACCTGGATGGCAATCGTATCGATCGCCTACATTCCCGACTTTCAACTTACCTTTTCACTAACTTTCTCTTTACCTTTCATGTTTCCACAAGCAATTTTTCTCTATCCCCCCTTTCTCTAGCCTCTACAGAGTAATATTATCCTGGCTTATTGATACTGGACTACTAACTACGTGTAGAGTTCTCATTTTCGCATTTAGACACCTAGGTAGCTACTTATTTTTATGTAAGTCTATCATTATAAAATTCTTGCCCACACGTGTACGTTTGATACCTTCATCATGGTAAGTTATGCTGTTTATTTCATACTTAACTCGTCATGTTCATACAGAATCTCCAGTTCTTTTGATTATTTATTAAAGCAGGAATGTAGGAATGATAGTGATATTGCATTTATTATGTGTAATGGAGATAATGGAATCATCTGTTTACAGTACCTATTATTTAATTATCTGTTATCCACTCCGTTCTATGCGTCACAATTAGTGTCATTTGACGTAATATTAGTCTTTATAAATTCAACCATCATAATACTTAATCCTAATAATAAGTATAGATTTTGCAAATGACGAATATGATATAACGTGAATTGAAAAGATACTCACTAACAATTAACTAATCCGAGAAATAATTAGCCACTTTTATTTCCTTTCAGAGAAATACATGCATATTGAGTTACAAAAAATAATGATTACATTCATACACATTTACAAAAGTCTATGCCACGGGTTTTCTATTATTTTGCCTATTAGCCTGAAAGCAACGAAGTTTTTAAATAAATCATGGCTTAGCTTACATTCATTTCAACTCTTGACTGTGACTTTGAAATGCTTAATCTCTACTTATGATGCATACCCAAAGCGAAAAAAGAAAGTTTGAATTTCACTGCTCTACTCTTCATATAACATGCACTAAGATTTATACATATGAAGCAATTATAATTATTTGTAAGATTTTCTCTGTGAAACTAAAGTAAATCTCTAAATTCGCTCTTCAAGTGGGACTTAAAAATAATGAATCCCCTTTTTGTACATAGCAAGAGAAAGTATAGCGTACAGCAATTTACTTTTAGTATTACAAACAAAATGTAGCCTCCAATTACGATGGGATAACGAAATCCTTAATTAAGGATACACGTACACATAATAATATTATTATACCCCCTATTTACCTATTCTATGTGTAATTTATAGTTGCATAATGTGAACTTGTGAAGTAAATAATTGGCTACTATAATTTAAAATGTCAATTAAAATTTATACATTTTTTACCTATCCAGGAAAACGTCAGAACATAAACTGGCGAATTACAGATATACTAAACTCCTTAAAGGAACAATTAGTAATAGTTGGTATTTGATATGAAATGTTGTCGTTAATGTCGTTAGGCTATGTAAGGAAGACCAGGGTAGAATAATAAACATTGCACTTGCTTCCTAAACTCTCTTAAGATTATTTTCTATCTACAAAGTGTCTGTGCCTAGTTCGTCATACCATCCTATATCATAACGAAACAAGAAAATCCGTAGCTGCACAATCCAAAGCAGACTGTTGGGTGTCGACGTGCGCCACAATTATACGAAAAGCAGCCACAACAACCTCTCCTTCTACGATTTGCTTTCCTTTTCATCTCGTCTATGCGGCAAATCGAAACTTGTACCTAGTCAGTAATGCATTTATTTTGGCACTGAGAGAGCAAAAATAAGCTACGCAACTCACCACCATAGATAGATGCTAATTTCATGAGTAAATGAGAATGCAAATGACAGCAATTCCAAAGTAATGACTCCCTTTGAAAAAGGGCCTCTAAACCATTTCTATAAACCAGTCGGTCTATATTTCATCTTCATTCCAGATTCTTGTTCTCTATGTTATATACTCTGTGCCTTGTTTCTATTTCAACATATATACACATATCTAAAATATACTAAAACAGCGGGACATGTAAATGCGGGAAGGATAGTATATAGACGTATAATTAACCCGGCAGAGAATTCGCACACCCATGGCTTTGAGTGCCTTAATTACATAGGCAAGGAAGTTTCATTTCATCACGGATCATTTTAAATTGTCTGAATGAGTGAGTGTTCAAACAAATTGTGTTCATATGCACACACATACCCTGTACATATCGCAGTATAAATATATTAGGAAGCCAATCCAAGCCCTATCCTTACGTATAGTCGTATAAGGGACAAGTGTGTGGTATTATTCTACGAAGTAACAATAACATAATACTCCTTCTGATTTGCATGAAAATGCAACAAGGCAAAAGGGCTCTAATTTTCCACATGCGGCTACATTAGCTAAAAGTAGGAACGTATGTACATCAGTTTCAACAAGAAAATAGCGTAGCCACAAGAATTTGCAAGACGAGTAAGCCCCGTGCAAATGTAGCATGACATGAAGGGGGCTTTACAGGAATACTAATCGAAACAATTCAGCCACAAGCTATCTACTTTGAAAGTCGATTACATTCTGCGTATTACAAAGATGGCAACATATTATTTGCAAACGTTATGAGCCTGTAATGCAAAAGCACAACATAATATAATCAGGTTGAGTTTGTTGTTACACAGTTAGGCCAAAATAAATATTGTTTTTGTAGACGAGAGACGATAAACTCAGCAGATAGACAATTTTAATTTTTAATGTGACAATACTACGTATAGTACGTAATCAATTATTAATAATTTAAATGCGAATTGTAAATATAACTGAAATAGGTACCTTCCTATAGTATTCATAGGAATAAATAATCTGTTTTTCTTTAGAAAATATCCAAGAATAAAAACATACCTACTCTTGTATTAATGCCATAAAATTTACAGGTAGCAATTAGCACAGATATATACCTATATGATGTAACACAGTATCAAGTAGCTGTCAGAAAAGACGAGAAAGTGTGATAAATGTGTAAGAAAGAATGCGGGCAGTAATCAACAATTTCAAATTACAAATGACCATGAAATGATTTTTAAGTAGTTCCTTACACAACAACAGTCTTGCCCACTCAAGATTTAAACATAGGGTATCAAATGAAACCTTAATCAGTAAATTATTTAATAGGAACGTAATTATAAGAGTGAACCTTCTCAGTGTCCTAGTTCTAATATTTTACTTTGGAAGGGCATGGCAAAGGCGTGTTTCATTTCAATATATACCATGTGAGTTTTGTAATTAGCCCATGCATTCAATTACTAGAACCATGCAGTGAAAAGAGGCTGATTTTCCATTTTGTGTACAAGCACAGCACGCCTTGGTCCTTGTAAGTCGAATGGAGTCGTTCAACATACGAAGTAACCATTATATTCTATTTAAACATTTAAATGCAGTAGAAAATCGATATTAATGCATTTCTACCGTTCTGTTTCCAAGTTTATTCAAGTGTACTAGGACGTGGACCGCTACTACTAAAACTTTTAATGTTTAGGTACGTAACTTGTTAACTGCTTTCTCCGTCTTCTGATTGGTAAATGTTTTATTACGCCTGCATTATTTTATTATTCGTGTTACACTATTAAAGCTGAGTTTACATTGAAGATGTGTTAACCGACCTCGGTATATTTGCTTAGTGTACAATGCCTCTATATTTACACACAGAGCCTGATTTCTACGTTTTTATTTCTAGAATAAACATGGTAATTAAACGTCTAAGCAATCCACAGATTGGTAGCACCATGAAAAACAATGATCTACAGACAATTTAAGGTCAATTTTATTGGGGTAAGTAGCAGTAGTTTACAATCCTCCAGTCAAGCTTTAATGAATTTTGGAATTGGGGGTTAATGCAGTGCATAGGGTTTCGGAATAATATACCGCACTACAGAAATGGCTGATTACTCCATTTCCATTTGTAATTGAACGCATAAGTTTAGACACAGTTTTTATACTGAAGTAGAAATCTGCATTATTTTCCCTCTACATATATTTAGGGAGGATTGAGATGGACTACTAGTGCTTTCACTACACACTTGAAATTCTATCTGCTTGAATGCAGTAATTACTTTAGCGTCTGTGCATACTGCCTATCAAACCATTTGCAAGGTAACTAAACGAAAAGAACTAACATTAAAAGAAATCGAGTGTGACTTGAATAATCAGTTTTCACAATGCAGGACAGGTTACCTTACTATAGAGTCTTCGTCGGATGTACGACTTACGAAAGAAAAAGTACGGATAAAACGCAAGTTGAATTGCCTGCTGCTTACTTAATTGCCTCATAAAGTACGAATGCATACATACTCGTATGTAGTTGACCAATTCCTCTTTAGAACTCATACGTGCCAAGTGCAAAACTCATTCAACTGAGATATTGGAATAATCTATGATTGCACTAAACTTAAATTTCAAAAATAATGTTTGTTTTTTACCTAGCGAAAAACGAACTTAAAACACTCACTTAAAACACTCACGAAAACCTAATCAGGTTGTTGGTAGTGAGCTTAATAGGCTTTAGAATTAGAGAAGAGAGAAATGACCCCATACTTGCTTAAGTATGTTAAGCAACTTCGGTTTAGCCGCGTTTCCCTATCGCACATGCAATACTGTCTTTCAACAAATATGCACACTCAAGTTAAAATTCACGTCTATAGCCCCACACCTTAAATACTAAATGGAATGCTGCTGGCTGGGAGTTTCCAATCGCTATAAACGAAGTCCATGATGTCCATGACGCCAGACTATCTAGTTTCCAGTTTCTATTGTAGGAATGCTATCTGTTTCAATTACTTTAGAAAACAAACAATAGAGAAACACAAGTTGACAGTATCCATTATTCGCTTTATTGAAATCAATAACGGTGTGCTTACACAGTGTACATGTCTACATGTGCAATCATTTGGAATTGTAATGAATTTTGGAATGTAATGTGGCGTGCCATGAAATGCAGTTATTTACTTTGTTTCAGTCTTCCCATGTGTGCAAATGATTAGATATCTCTTCCGTATGTTATAGACTAAAGTGACTAAAATCCATTAGCGTCTATTTTACCAATCCAAAACTTGTAAAGTATGCACCACAATATAGTCGCTATCATTGTCGACAAGCTACCAATTCAGCTATTCAATTGGTGTACTGAAGTACTAAAACCGCATTGTTTATCTGCATTGGTATAAAATGTACTCTCTACTGTACTACATAATGCACATAACATAACATAACATAACGCATAAGTTTCACAAGGTGGTGGTAGCGTAGCGTACGTCACTGCACCCAATCTTAGAAATATACTCGATTGAAACATTTTAAACTTCAGCTGCTAATATCCAACTGAAATTGCTTTTTATTTCCTGATCTTATTTCCTAATTCTAATGTTCTACACCAATTCTACCTATACCACACTTTCCGACTGTACAAACAACAAATATACCTGAAAACTTATGATATGGAGCTAATTTTTACCTTTAATATGAAAATGCATAATAGTAATTTATCCATATAGATTACTTAAATATATCCATACTCTTGTATACTTACACTGCACTGTTGGCAAGGTCTATAATTTACAAAGCCAAAGTTGGCAGGTACTCTGTCATAGTAAGATAAGTCTAAGTAAATCCTGTTTATGTTGCACGGATTGTTAAACTTTTTTGGACATGACAAAATCCTTACGTTTAAAAAAGTACAATAGTCCGCTACGCAGAAAATCATGCGGACATGTAGCTTACTGTGTCACAATAACACAAAGTTTACTATTCATTTATAATATTTTCTCCTATGAATGTATCGATTATTCACAATAATTATGTGCTCGAGACTGCTCTACCGTTATGGTCCTTATTTCGATTATTTCTATTTTAATCTTCAACATTTAATCTGCAACGAAATCTTAGCGTTTGATAACTGTTACCGTGTTTTACCTTATCCCCGTACACATGAGTTATTATAGCCACAAACCGCAACATACATACAACAACAGCAGTACGTCACAATTTTGTGCATACGATTGCCTGCTGCTCTTTTTCAATTTAGATTTCGATGCAATCGATGATGTCTGCTACATATTCTACTTTTAATGTAATCATTATTTAGCTACTTAAATTAGTGCCGTGATGCATGAAGAGAGTCATGAGAGTTATGACAGAGAACTAAGATTCTTTGCATGCCATCAGTTGAGTAGCTAGAAAACAGTATGGACAAAGACCTTGGGTGGGAGCTGGTGAACTGGTGTATGCGTCGTGTACATTCCTAGCAAATATCAAATTACATTAATTACTTATGGCTAAGTGAGGCGTCATGCTGATAGTCATGGTTTGCAGTTTGCGTTACAAGCTATCAAAGATTATATTCTGTTTCGTGGAAATCTAGGTTGCGGGGTAGCTTACTAAATTGAGTAGGTATCGTGTCTTATCCTTATTCCAGTATTACAGATACTAGTCCTGCTCCAGTAGCCCGGTAAAAATAATTCTAATAACACTCCCATCCTGTATGTTTATAATATTTTCATGCAAATATGAATTAAGATGGTCATAATAATATTGTATATCAATATCAATTTTTACTATAGCTAATTGAAAAGCACCTTCAAGAGTGCAAAATACAATAGTGTCTGCGAAATAAGTTTGCAGAGAAAGTCCGTGAATCGGTTACTTTGCGCCATTTTTACAAAGTATAGTTGAGGGAAAATATTTTCGAAGCTAGCATTACAGAAGTAGAATAAAATGAGAAAAGTAAAAAATGTGCTATACCTTTAGGATGAGCTCTTCTTCTACTAGAACTCCCACTATCTTCCATTTCCCGAATGCTAGAGACCCTCAAAGGTCTTAGCGTAAAAGAAGTGGAAGAGCCGGAAGGACCAGCGACGGCATTGGCAATCGATGAGGAATTTGACGGCACAATGGCATTTATAGTTGGACTGTGGTGATGATGATGGGAATGGCCAAAGTCGAAACTTCTTTGAGTCTGAATGGGTTGATGTTGGTGCTGATGATGTTGGCTATAGTGTTGGTCCAGGGAAATCGTCCTCGTCGTCACAGATATCGGTGACGGTGTAATTGTCGACGAGCCTCCCCCACTCCCGCTTGCACTTCCGCTCCCGCCTCTACTCGAGTGCTGGAGGCTGCTCTGATGTCTCAGACGCCTTAATACATCTTCCTCACTGTCAGAACTCGAGTCAGGGGCGGCTATGGAATATGCCTCATCTGTTGATTAACAAATTACCATGAATCCGTGGATATTATACCCATACGCTATACTAATGTTAATTGAATCTTCTACTTATTCAAATACCTAGACAGAATTTATTATTACTATATAGTCAAATAGTATATAGCACAGCAAAATTCTTAAGGTAAGTACTTATAACCTCCTCCCTGATCTACTTAGGTATGCAAGTATGATAATTTCTCAATAACAATAATCATCATCATCGTTTCATCATACTGCGAAACTCTAGTGTAGGATCTTTTTACTGCAACATAAAAAATTACTATAATTACCAGTTCGTCTGCTTGTCAATTGATCGATCGTAATTATTCCATGCATTTTAAGCCATAGCGAACACAAGAACTTTCAATCAAAAGTGCACGATCTGTTTCTTAGCCTTGTTTTGTTACATACTCTCTCACTCACTCAATATACTTACATCATCTATACGTAGAATTAAATCTTTCACAGCAAGATCCATACTTACTTGCACATTTAGGTGCTACCACAGTATAGGGAAAGAAGTATACTAACAACACAGCAACTGTTTTTGACATGAAAAGAAATGCAGTTTCTTTCATGTGTTAGATATCCATTTTATTTCAGCAGTTATCAATTAGGTACCTAGGTATGCACATGCTTTCTCAAAGAAAACAAAAAATCTGTTGTATAGAACTGACGTTGCAGTACGAAGTAACATCAATCAAAACCAAACGCTTTTGAAATATTGGAAGTTTTGGCAGATGTTAAATCTTTGCTTTTAGCTTTTACGAAAGTAGCTTTCACCCGCTTTCACCATTAAAATATTTAAAAGTCTACATTTCAATTTTATCTACATTCGTTTCGTGTTAATCGGGAGACTACTATTATATGCTATCATACTTTACCTTACTCTATGTGTTGCATGACTACACGCATACCGCATGCCGCATGCATGTCGCAATAATGTCGCAATAACCCTCGTTCACATGCACAGATGACAGTCGACTTTATCACAATAAGAGAAAAAACGCAATAGCAATTGATTAAAAGCTTGACATCTGGCACTAAAGCAATTGAGAACTATGTAGGCTACAACTTCAGTTATTCTTAAAAGTAAACCTTTTTGCTAACAACTGTGTAAATAATATCGTTAAAGGCCATCAACTTTTTTCAAGCTCAATGCTCCACAACTACAACTTCTGTTCAGCAAAACAATGTCTTTAGATAAACACGGCATTTTTATATATTTTAACATACTTAAGAATCAGGCTGTGCTTTGGAAAGTAATAACTAAAGTTAACATAAAATTACCCATCATTGCCAATTGTGTGTGGGACTATTTGCAGTAATAAGTATCCAGTACGGATAAGTACCAATGAATTACTGCCACAATGAAGTAAACAATAAAATGTTGACTACACATAATATATATCTGCATGAAAACATGAATTAAACTAACCTGAAAAATAATCAAAGCCCACTTTGCTAAAACTGTTCATGACAAGATGTCATGAGCGTTATAGCTTTGCATTTTTATATATTTTAACATAAGAATCAGGCTGTGCTTTGGAAAGTAATAACTAAAGTTAACATAAAATTACCCATCATTGCCAATTGTGTGTGGGAGTATTTGCAGTAATAAGTATCCAGTACGGATAAGTACTAATGAATTACTCCCACAATGAAGTAAACAATAATGTCGACTACACGTAATATATCTGCATGAAAACATGAATTAAACTAACCTGAAAAATAATCAAAGCCCACTTTGCTAAAACTGTTCATGACAAGATGTCATGAGCGTTATAGCTTTCTTCAACAATAAAAAATCTAGGAATATTTTATTTTTCCGCTATTCAAAATCCACATTGCTGCTGTTAGTGCTCTGCAATAAAACGGTTTTAGTATCTAGGTACTGGTGCCTTTGGTGCATATAGCGGTCAAAGAACACTTGGTAGTTAATTTTATTGCAAGGTTTGGACATGTTATTGCTTGTATGACTTTATTACAACGTAGCAAGCGAAAAGTTGAACCATTTCCAAGAATGGCAAAATGGGATGTGAATTAAAGTGATGCATCAAAGCGACCGCCTGTAGTTTTATTTGTAAGTTCTGTAGAGAAAAGTGAAAGCATACTGCTGTGTTTAGATAATATTCACTCACGAGCTATGCTAACATTTAATCCGATTGTGCACATTCGATCATGAAAATCCATACATAAATGCAAGCATGCATACACGAAACAATATTGTCTAGTGAATAGTTAATAATATATAAAGAAGCAACATTCAACTGTTCATTCTAGCACTACTGCATGAAGTAAACATTAAGTTGTCTGCTTATATTTAAGAGGGATATGAAGTGCATCAGACTCAAAATGTTACAATGCTCCAGAAATGAAAATACTGTCTCCAATTTTCTCCCTTTAGACCAAGACAATTGCAGTAATAGCACCTTATTACTGTCGCAGACTACACAGGGGAAATATAAAATGCTACATTATTATTATCTACATTACTGTTCCGTGTTCCGTATTACATTTTATAAGTAACTAAATAGATATGTATTTACAAAATAATAAACTTCATATAAGCCATTAGTTTACTGCTT
This sequence comes from Tomocerus nigrus, assembly GCA_019776505.1. Lineage (NCBI taxonomy): Eukaryota > Metazoa > Arthropoda > Collembola > Entomobryomorpha > Tomoceridae > Tomocerus > Tomocerus nigrus. The sequence continues at coordinate 19,357 of JABASI010000495.1, read as the reverse complement.
TGAAATTAAACTGAGAAACAAGGAATCCGTTACGAAATGAGAATGAAATGAAGCTACCTATTAAAATTGGCGAAAACTAGGAAATGGAAGGAAGATAACACTTTTGTTTTAAAGATGTCTAATAATGCTGCATGGAACACCATTGGTTCTATACAATTCTAGTTCTAGCTATAAATATTTTACTCTGCAAAGTTGTTATTAGGTAGATAACGTGAGTTTTAAAAAGTATTTAAATAGCTTATTGGTTTTTGTAAAATTGAAAGCTTACCAGGTTGTAAGGTAAATTGAAGTCCACTTTTTGATCCCAGTAACGTGTCTCTCTTAACATCGTCGTTTTGATGAGCGTCCCCAATTCCAACGTTAAAAAGTTTCCATTTTTTATTCACATAAATAAAAATGACAAGGAGAAGTACTGCGAAGGCTGATACGGCAGCCAAAAATGCTGTCGCCTCCACCGGCACTGAAAACCATAAAAATGATTTATAATTATTTATAACATTCTACGATCTTGCATTGTCAAAATTAAGAGAAAAGTTAAGTAAAGTTAACATATTGTTGTCTTCAAAGTCTATATTACGCATAAATAATTGTTTTTATTCTGATCACTGGTCATCAAATAATTCTAGCTCTACTTTTATTTGCTATTCATCTAGCTACCGTATGCACTTGTGCTTAATCCATAGGGAACTTTGATGCACCTATATAACACATGACAGTTGTACTAAGCATTTACTTATTATCGTTAGAAGGTAAAACAAAATTTTCAGCCTTCTACATTTGCAACTCATTCAAGCATTAATGTAACATGGAACAAAACATTATATATATATAAGTAGGTCCAATTAGTAGTAGAACTTTTGGAACCATAAATATTACAAACCTAGGTGAATATATAAATGCATTTCCTTATAATACGATATACATAGTATTTCATAGTATTCAAGTATGTATAGGAAAAGAAAGATAATTTATCACGTCTTGTTCTCATTTCTATTGTTGTAGTTTAACAAAACAAGGTAAGCCTGGATGCAATGCGCAAAGAATGTCACGATCACGATCCGTCAGTAACCGTTATATAGACTTAATAGCATAATTTATAGAAATACAACTTGTTCGTCTTAATTTACATTAGTAACTTGTGCAAGTTCGGTTTGAGTTTACATTTTATATACCCTATACATGTTTTCAACCTTGATTTATAAAACGGTTCTTTTATCATGTATTAGATCAGACTATCAGACAGCTAAATACATGTTGGAAGACTGCCTTCAGTTTTGGAGCAGAGATTATCCAATGCGGATGAGTGAAATTTGCTGCTGTGGAATTGTTTTAAATAGTTATCTTAACGTTTTTGCTAAAGAATCAGTAACTATACGCACATAGGTACCGAATTCAAAATATCTCTGTTACAAATACCGGCTAGCAAACTGCATTAACGCAAAGTCATAATAAGACTGATCATCATTCGACATTCGATAGAGAGGGGGAAGAAGTCGAGTTTTCAGGAATTTATAAAACCTTTTAAGAAATGACCATTTTCATCTACTTAATTAAAGTTTCTTTCCTTCTCGCACTTTTCAGTTTATTTTTAAGCTTACAGAAATATGTATGGCAAAGCGATAGTTGTCTGGAAAGATTTCATTGTGAATTGTCCCGTTTTCTATCAGAAAATTACAGCAGTGAATTTCAGTTATCGGTCGAATCATTTTTTCTGAGGTACAACTCAATTTTATTTATTTTTCAAAGTAGGTTACTTGTGTTACTTGTTACTTCCAACCAAGCATTATATTTGTCCGTAAATGATGTCCATTTTGTGCTGGTTGATTTTTAAAATTATAAATTAGTTCCTTGCCGCTAACGATTCGGATTTAGCAAATATTATTTTGCTGCATACAATAATGCCTAAGTCAATACAATAATACACAGTAATACACAAGACAATATTATGATTTGATGTTCTATGTATTTTTCTAGATGCTTTCCACTACAAAAAGGTGTCATCGAAATAATAAGAACAAGGAACTGCAACAATTTTCTATGTAACCCAATAAGATCGATAGAGGAATTCTTTCTTATGAAATAAATGAAAAGCTATACCCAAAAGCAAAACAACAACGCACAACGATATAATTCGTTTCAGAAGTCTCCAATTTTCTTCGATTATACTCTGTTACGGTATACAAAGGGAAAAGACAACTTGTTTAATATTTGCCTATTTCTTCGCACAATAATAGTAAGGACAAGAACATGTCATTATTGTAATAGTATAAACAATTTTGTTTCAAGCTATCTTCGTGTTGGGGTTTTATCTCTGTTCCGTAAACAATGATCTAATAGTACGGGGAAAAGCACTGGTTTCCAACTAAATAAAATATCATATTGCAATTACCATTCTGAAATCCTAAATCCAAATTGTCAGAAAAAGCATATTTGATGAAATTACACATCTGGACGGTGTTATCACACTTATCCCTAATGCCATTGTAACTGAATATTAAATGTATTGTGTAAGTAAGAAAACTGAATAACACAGCAAAGAGATTTATTATTGATAATTGAATTCCTAAGTGGAATGTAAGAACACTGTCCTCATTGATATTGATGACCTTTGTCTTAAAATTCGGTACAGGTTCTAGGTTTAAACTTAGATACCAATGACATTGAAAGACTGTTAAAGAAGGCGATAATAGTAAGTATTATTGGTTCGCTAGTCCCTACCCAACTGAAATTTTTGTTGAGTTTTGTTTTAAGATAAAATTTTCTGTCCGAACCTTTTAGATAGATCCGTAAGATATGTAAGAGGAATGTAGACAGCAGACATAAAGTAGTAAGGAGTAAGGTATGTATGTACTAGGATTATCTATATACGTGTCTTTATTCTTAAACCTACATAACTGCAATGATTACAACAGAGCAGTACATGAAAGAGTATCAGTTCGCATATCGCATACCACGTCCTGATGTCAATTATTCTGTCATGCCACGCCAGTTACTTCTTAAGTAAGAAAATAAAGACTTTCCATTCCCATCGTCTTCGAGAAAAAATGGCTTGCGATTGCGACAGACTTTTAATGCAAGGATCTCTGTTCTATAAGCACCAAGTATTGGATTGAAGTCGAAGGAAAGCAAAAACAAGAAAGCCGAATTGGCATGTCGGCTGCACAAACTGGGGATCAACAGGAATTTCCACTTTCCTTCTTAATGCAATACACAAAGCTACATTCGGAAGAACCAAAGTAAAAGCATTAGGAAGTATCTTGTTTTTCTCCAAAGGAGCTGTAACAAAAGGATGAGAGGGAAATGAAGATATATTTCGACAACGCTCAGTCATGTGATGTAACTAAAGCCTTGGATTTTCTGGATTTTGGATTATATCCAGAGCACTGCAGTTTATCTTGAATCACCACTGCACGCGATACCCGAATGACCCGTACGGTTTTAACTTTGACTTTCCTTTGCTCAATAATAAGTGGATTGCATCTAGAATGAATACAATAATTATAATGTATATATTGCAGAATAGTACAATAAAATACACGATGATTCGTAATTCGTATATATTTATGTCGTAGCCTGTACAGGAATCCAGCCCAAGCCTGGATTTTCCAGGATGCACGGGAATCACCGTTTACTTTACAGGTCTTCAAAAAATTTCCCTATCAAAACAGTTGAGTAAAAATAATGTTTGAACGTTACCTTGTATTGCCCTGCATCGAATCAAACCCTTTCTTCATGTAATATACGGCCCCTTATAAGTCTTTTGTGCAAAAGGCTTGAACAATATTTATTACTTTTTGTGTAATTTTGAGGGTTTTTTTCCCACAAGACACTAATAAGGGGCAGTAGATTCCATGAAGAAAGGTTTTGATTCGATGCACGGATAAGGTAACGTTCAAACATTATTTTAACTCTACTGTTCCAAAGCGAATTTTTTTAAAGACCTGTAAAATAAAGGGTGATTCCCGTACAGCCTGGAAAATGCAGGTCAGGACTGGATTCCTATATAGGCTACGACATATATACGTCATTGCATGGCACTTGAAACGCTACCACATCCACATGCTCACATAATTTTTCCTCATTTGTCATTATTCTGTAGCGGACACTGTATGAAAGCGTTGTGTCCGTCAGTCTGTCTGCCTGTATGTCCTTCAATCTTTCTTTTAATTTGCATGATAAAGATAACTCATGAACGGATGGCGATGATTTGTTCAAACTTGGTGCGCATGCATGTGCTAAGGGTTAAACGTAGGTTCAAGTTTGGAAATGGGGTCACGGGGTCCGATCATAAAGTCATGTGTAATAACTTGTGAATAGATGGGGACTTTATTTCAAAATTGTCTTCTTAAAATATAAATGAAGCTTAATTTTTTTTAATGTAAGAAATGGAAAACATTCTGGTGACCTTTCCGTGACTGTGTTGTGTAATATCTGTATACGTAGTACTAGTACTAATCAAAGCAGCAGTGTGTACTGTATTACTTAATTATGATCTTACTTTTTCATCCGTTTGGAATAAAAAGAGAATTTCTCTCCAGGTAAATATGAATGCCCTTACACATTCATTAGTTAGTCCATCAGGAATCTAAGGGGAATCACTCTTTCCTGGATGTTACTTAAATATGACAAAAGTAGTTTTAGCCCTTAGCAGTAATGTACAGATAATACATGCACAATATAGACTACCTCATACAGAATTGGTATTTTATTGCTATACTATTGAGTAGGAAGGACTGGAGGTGGAACTTCTTATCTAACACAAAACTAATTGACCTACTTTCTAACTTCGCATAATTAGATTTGACACAAAATCTACCTGTTTTATACGTTAAATTCAGGGTCAAAATATACATCAGAATTTCTAAGTCATCTATCGCTCATCTATTTATTCTATATGCAGATAATAAAAGCTTTCACCGATTGTCTCTTATAAGGTCTGAGGAATGTCGCCAAGCTGCAGTGAAGTGTTTTGATAGCAATTCCCTAGGAAAACAACAGTATTGTTTTAGCCAATACATTATTGACAGATTTGCAAAATATAAAGTTTATATATGGGAAGCAAACAGTAAATGAAATAATCAGATTCAGAGCTGGTTTCTCTGCTTTTTCGTATATCCTGCGGAAGAAAGTTAACTCCATCAGGTACTGTACTATATATTCTAGAACTGCGCAAAAATAATAGGTATATACTACCAGAGGATTTGTTTCATTCTAGATTTATACGTATAGTTTCACATAATATGTACTACTATCTGTATGTATGCTATAACATGAATGAAAAGTTTGTATCTGTATTTTTGGTATGACCAAGTAGGATGTGCATTATATATTTATCCAGAGAGTAGAATGGAGTTATACATAAATCCCTCAAACTTGATTCCCTTAGTTTTCAATTTTCCGCAGCCTGCTTGCCTGTGATAGCCATAGATTAGTCTCATCACTGGGTTAGGAATAACCTTATAAAATCCTTACTAGCGAAATCAAAGAATATAATATTACTAGCACTAGTTCTGAGTCAAAAAATAAGATACTTCTGCTATTGAATACATGGAAGAGTTGATAAAAGTAGGTAATAGAAAGGAAACTGCGTAGTAGTACTTGTGTATTCCATAAGAATGTTAATCATACGAGAAGGATTCCATGTCCTGCCATACTATATAGTGTTACATCAACTGCACTGAAATCTATAGATTCCAATTCATAGAATAGAAGAAAAAATAAGTTACTTTAAGTGTACATCAATTTTCGAATGGCTGAAACGGAGAAGAGAGATTGAATTGAGTAATAGACGAAGGAAAGACTATGAAAACATGATACACTTTCCAAAGTTCAACTCTACTACTCACCGACCAGACTTACAATCAGACGTCCCCGAGCTTCCCTTACTGATTATTATAGTATATGTAGTAGTAGTTCCTCGACCCTACCTTTCAATTCTCTTATTTCATTTCGTTTTTATTTCCCAGATTGGGAAATCCCATTATTGAGACAGGGATTTCTCTTTTACCCGGCTCTACAATTACCAGTCAGAGCACATAACCTTTTAAGTCTAAGCAAAGAGGATGTATTGACACAAGTCAATAAGCACTATACTGTCTGCAGTTCTCATTTCTGATAACGTCACTTGATGCGACAAACATTAGCTGATTAGCTGTCACATTCCTTATAAGAAATCCAAGTGTTGTGTCAAACTGTCAGCTATTGCGGTTTAACTGAGAAAATTAAAAATCCTGGACATATAATACAGAATAATTTAAGGCTTTGCATATGCAAATATTATATGCATTACATCTACCCAATGTAAATGCTCAAAGTACGTACACCGTCGAAAGTTCATTATAATACAGCATGTTTCCTTACAATACACATTAATTTAAACTGTAAATCTACTTTAAAGAAACCTTAAATTCCCAAAGAATGACTTTCTTTCATTGGTTGCGAGTTTGGGAGGCATTTTTTTTTAAATATGCTTTCATTTACCTCGTTCGTTTTCGTTTGATGTACATACATACTAAAAATATGCATTTATCAAAATTATTCTGCTAAACGGGGGTCAATGTCAATGGAAATTACGTTTACCAATGTAATACCTACATATTATTTACGTTCTTTCTCGTTGTGACAAATATCACAATAACCATAATTATCTACAGAGATGTAGTAATTAGAATTCGTCTTCGTTTAATTTCTTTTAGAGTAAATTATGAACCAGTTTGTAAGGTGAGGCTCTTGTTTTGTCGGTCACTATTGACGAAATTGTTACAAAATATTATTAAATCATGTTAAGAGCCAATTTGTGATAAAAGCTTTCACTATAAAGGTTAGTAATTTAGGATCAAATAATTAAGCATACTACATAATAATAATACGTAGTACCTTACCTAATATAGGTACCTGTACGAGCGACGAGCACTGTAATTTATTACAGGGCTCTCTATTAGTAAATCCCTATATTATAGTAGTTTCTTCGGCAAACGAATGCATAGATATATCTCATGCGGTTTAAAATTCAGAGTAGAAAAAAAATTAGACAGTTTTTGCTGTACTTACGTAATATACTTATTACATGTACAATATACCCTGATGTAACATACCTAAAGAATCTTCTGTTCGTGATTTAATGCATATGTTAAACAGACTATTATGTCTTTGGTTACTGTTTACAATGCTGCTGCTATTCTCTAAGCAAACACAGTTGATTCTGGTAAAGTAAAGAAGGTGGAACATTATTCTATAGAAACATATTTGTACTACAAGATCCTATAAAAGGAATGTTCCTTGAAGTCTAATGAGAGACCTGAGAAAATGAAAAGGCATATACTATACTACATACTTATGTACTGCTAATATGGATTCATCTTTATAATATGAGTGAAATAAGGTTACAAAGAAGAAAAAAGTAACGTGCTTATTTTTAATGTGCTATACTTTTTCCGTACTTAGTACTTAGTACATAGACATTTTCACTATGTGCACAAGTGTCAAGCTTTCACTTAAGAGTAGAAAATTCGATTTTTGCAGAAATCCTTTTCTCTTCAACATAATACGAGTATAAAAAGGAAACAAGGGGGCACTTGTTTATAACTCCCTTTCATGTAAAATAGTGAAGCGTCTCATTTTGGTATGAAACAAGAACGTTGATTAAAAAGAATCATAAGCCGCTGAACAAGATACTCAGCACGTCCTTGATGTAATAATGAACGTCATCTGATAGTTCTTGAGCAGCTGTAATGAGAGAAAGTACTGATTTATGAATTTGCGCTGTAAAATTGAAACATTATCAACCACTTTTCTTCGTTATTACGCTGTTATAAAATCCCCTAAAATAGGCATACAATGTAAAGGGTTATATTATATGTAGCTCTAATGGTAAAAGATGGTAAAAGGAAAAATAAAAGGGGTTATGCTAGAATTTTGTACCTTTTAGTAATCGTGGTAATCTTCGTTTTAAGGAGTCTGAATAAAGCCCTTCGCAACTGTTATTGTGCTTGGTATTGATTCTGTTTTTCTTGAAAGACTATAAACTTACTGTGTTGATTTCGTCTTAATTTGCGTGTTAAAATTACTGCATAAATAGGCAGATATCTAATATTGCTATACGTAAACGTATTCAATTTATATTTACACAACAGAAATTAATAGTTTCCATCATTATTGACTGTAGATTAGACATTCCTGTTAAGGATTTAAAAATTGTTATTAAAAAATTGTCATTAAAAATAATGGTGGCTGTTAAGACGCAGATTATTGACGTTTTCATTGCAAGGCAAATTGCTCTGTTTGCAGGGTTAGTTGATTTAATTATTTTCAAAACTCAAGATGTTTTTGTTTAATTATGTTTTATGTTTTTAGTCCTTAGTCGCGGCTCTATCTTTTTCACGCCGTTCCTCTAGTAAGATGTGAGAGTAATTGGAAACTTAGAATTCATTCATAATTTAAGTACCTATACTACAGATATGCGTATGGTTGGTTGACCCATTATGTAAATTAATACGTGCTGATAGTCGACCAGTTTTTACATGCGCGTCATGCTCATGCTCAACGACTCATTGTTGAGCAACAGGAAGGAAACGTGAGCTGAGACAAGGGAAAATTACTATAGATAGCACCGTTACGTTGATCTAATCGTTAACTAAATCATATTTTGTGATCGATGACTTTGTGTGAAGCATCGAAATAAATAAGACTTTTCTCTAAGCCTAAAGGCACAGATATGACATAGGATCCCCTCAACTGTAATAGAACTGACATCCTACAATTCATGGAGGGTTGATAGAAAAATTTCAGTAGTACTATTACGGTGTTCTTTCCAGTATCTGCTTGCAATTAGGATCAACAAGTATTTCACAAGAAACGAAACAAGGGATATTAGATAATAGAAACGCAGTCAAGCACAATAAGGCTACCCATAGCTCATACGATTATATTATAATAGTTCTTGATTTTCCGAGGAAAGAGTCTCGATAACCTTGTAGTGTATCTAATATCTAATGTTATGTAGGAATAAAGTATTTCTCTACTTAAATATAGTTTCATTGTAAGTAAAATTGTCGGGTAGTGGTGGTGGAGTACAGTTGGGATATTGATATGTATCGCACTTCGGCTGCATAGTTGAGCGGAGTTGCCCTGCTAAAGTGACACCATGAGCCAACGAATGAGAAAAGTTTCGGCTGTTTAAGAGAAAAGTAGTAAAAGAGGCAGTGACAAATGGGAGTCGCTATTCAGCTCACGTACACAGTGCTTTCTCTTTAATGTAGACACAGTGCAGTAGTCTGGTGAGAGGCTTTGAGTTCCTTTGCGACAAAATAGAGCCGAGCAACATGCACGATACTCCCTCTTGATAATCATTAAACTAGCTTTGTTCGCAAAACTAAAACAGTAAGCAAAAAATACGAAGCCTACACATTAGTAAACTAGTGATAGTTAAAACATAGCCAACATTGTCTTTTCTACTGCTGCCTGACTCAAGGCACTTAAACTATTCTAATACCCTCTTCTCTCTGCACCAATCCCAAACTTTTCCCTATTCTTTTACAGTCTAGTGTCACTGACTGGATTCACTTATTTTACTTTCCCTTCAATTGCCAACTCTAACCAGCCCTTCCGTTTTTTCCTACGTCTACTTTCGCCAATTTTACCAAACAAACTGCTTTATTTTCCTAGCAATACAACTTTGTGTGTATACGATAACCTAATATATGTCTACAGAGACAATTTCTTCTCTTTATTCACCTCCCCAATGTTTTCTTCCTTGCTGTGCAAGAGCTATTGTGGTAGCTAGGTATCCTCCTCAGTAAGTAGCAAGGTAAACGTATACATATTTAGGTAGTTTTACGCAAATGCATACATAAATTCCTAGAAAAGAGTCGATGATAGTCTTGTTTGTCTTTCTAAAATGAAAGTTGCTAAATATTTATCCAAATGTGTGCTGTGCATGAACGCGACTGAAACTTCTACAATGTTATTTACTACAGAAAGCTCATCCTATTTCGCAAATGGTATTTTTTTTGGAATAGGACGAGACAATGTTTAACTCGCTATACATATATTTATAGTGTTCTAAATAATAATAATATGGAAAATTTTTAGACTTATCTGTAACGTCTACATTTAAAAGAAATCTTTATAAAACTCTTACACCTACACACACCCTGACTAAATGTAGAAAAGCTATTTATGACAAAACTAATTCTTTTCGAAATGCTGCCATATACCAATTTTTGGAATATTTTCATAAAAATAAATAGAGTATTTGTACTGTACCATGTACATGTATACGAACGAACGTACGTACGTAGGAAAAGCAAGCATTGGGTACACTATAACGTTATTATTATTTTATTATACAATCATTTGGTTGAGATGAGAGTGAGACTTTTGAAATGAGAATTACAGGGTGTCTTTGTCATGTTCAAAGTGTAGATTTTATGTTTTCCAAGCAATCGGAAATTTCATAAGTAGCGGTGTGTTGATTGATTTTTGCATTTTGATGCCTGCTTAAAAGGAGTATGGCCGGTCACTACTGTAAATAATTCATTTTCAGAATCAATATTTCCGGCAATAATGAATTAAGGTATTGTATCATATATTATAGTTTGTAGAATAGAGTAAAACATATACTATCTACATAAACATTATATTCGTTCGTAATGACAGGCAGGTGAGGCCAACAAACAACGCAAAAATAGGTATCTGCTTGTACCATAATGTAATTTACTTCACATAGGCAACATACACGTATTTAGATAGTCAATAGGCGGGATTATTTATGATATATAATTCAATACGACGATTAAGGACAAATATGTTACTAATGTGTGAGGTTGTTCACATCAATTCCTTTTGGCATGGCATGGCAGTTAGAAACAGAGAGAGCGTAAAGAGCCTTAGCCAGGTGCTTTTGAAACTACTTCAATATCTATGCAAACAAACACATTATTACCACTTGCATTGTATTTACTTACAGGCAATGTAGCAAGTAGCCAAATACCCGACCCAACTACAGTAGCAATGGCAGTCTCAAATTAATGCCATCAATGTATTATTGTATACAGGAACCTTTTTTCGGTCAAATCTACATTATTTACTACGCGCATATACTTACTATAGCAAAGTAATTTAAAGCTAGTTTGGTAGGTATTTTAATTATTATCCTGTAAAACTGGATGACTATACAAATTAGTCAAATTACAATACAACATAACAGTGTGATAGATGTTTACTTGAATTGTACTTTCAAACTGAGCATCGACATTTTTCGACATGCAGAAACATTATTACAGTATTATGGCATTTGTATTCTGTGAACTTACATTTGCATGTACCTAGGTATATGTAAATGTAAGTTCAGTAAGTCGAAAAATATCAAAGGTTTTGAACACATAATTGGAGTGCTTATCGTCTAAAATATATTTCTACATAATGCGTTACTTACTATACTAAAAGGTTTTTGATTTGAGTAAAGTAACAGCTTGCGACAACAGTAAAAGTAAAGTCTCGAAAAGTAGTAAAAGTAGGAACATAACATCACGAGAATCTTAGCTTCCTTTTGCAAATACTGATACTACGTAAATATTTTAATTTGGACGGAAATTCCACTCTGTTTACGTTATTACAAAAGGAAATGAATTCTGAATAGCGGGTTGCTAATTACCAACTTTCATATGATATCGAAGCATATTGTTCATGGTTGACTGTGTGCATATCTTCCTCCTCCTTGCATCAAAATACAATTTATAGTGGTTGGATTTCAACAGCTTTTTGCTAAACATTATTACATTTGCGCATATTGTACAAGGTAACACCATAATAATATTGCGTTTAAACCTTATTAGCTAAATTATTCTTCTCGAATACTGAAGCTAAATATTTAAAAAGCTGGAAACCTCCTTTACAGTTTGTTGATGGACCATTTCCCAATGAACAGTTATATTTTGAATTCGAAGATGAAAATGAGAAATTGTCTTCCATGCACAATGAAGGCTTTTAGCTTTTTATACGAGTAGCCTAATTTGTATTTTTACGTCCGGTATTCTAGGAGAAGATAAAATATTTCTAAAAATGTGTTAGAAAAAGTGGTTTCCATTCAGATTATTTGGAACTACTTTTCCTATCTAATCTTATGAGAAATATTAAATGTCAAATCCTTGCCAGTAAACGTTTCTTGTAAAGTCTTTTAAAATTGCAGCAGTGTTATCTTTTAAAAACAATCATTTGGTCTAATTCAGCATATCTACAATGCTTACACAATTAAAGTGGAATACTATCATTTATCAAAAACGACTACGAAACAGTTTTTCCGTGATATTGTGCATTGTATCAGGAAATTTCGGACTTCCTTGATTGGTTTTCATTGAACTACATACCTGAATATTACTAACAAACTAACAATAACAGAGAAACATTTAGAGGTTAGAATTTTTTTTATCAGTATGAAAATTCACATCGTAAGTCAAGCAACCTCGTCAGTTGACACAACCAACCTAGAGAATATGATATTTTGGAATTTAAGCGTACATATTTCAAAAAACAAATCTACAACAAAGATGGTCGACTTTGTACGATGATCGCCTATGTCCGCGATAAACTTTGTCCGTCGATCTCCTTTGTCCTGGTATCCTCCTTGTAGCGCAGTTGCGTCTTGCGTCAACAGAGTTAAAAGAATGGCATGGGTCTTAAACAAACTATTCTAACTACTATCTGCTACGAAAAATTAATTGTTTCATGTAAAGTATACCGCAAACCATTTTTTGAAATTAACCGTTATCATCGGTTCTAACGACGAGTAGAAAGTTACTATTTATAGTGTGAATATGAATCAGACCTGCTTGCTGGATCTTCAATAAAAACGTATAGATAGTTATGTGACTTATGTGTGTAGTATAGTCTAAAGTAAAGTTCTTTTTACTTGACCACCTACCTATATTGGATGTAGCAGTATTATTAGCACATTTTACGTATGCAACTTTGCCATAAGTAGGTGTTTTTATTGTGATCGTTGAGCGTTACGGCTTTTGGTTATCGTGTCCGTTCATTTATGAAAGATTTTCATGGTCGACAATCCTGTGTAAAGAGATGAAAATATCTTGTGATTTTGTATCCGTTGGTATTGACAAGTTAGATTTAAGAATGATGATGATGCATAATAGAGTACAGATAGGAAAAGAAACTAGGACTTATGACATGAATTACCCACAAATCGACGTACATATTCCATAATATTAGATAAAAAGCAGTCTAGCTAAAGTTTTCTTTTCCTCTTTCGTGAATGGGATGGGGGAATGAGGTCAGAAAGCCCACATGTTCTACATCCATATCAAATCAATGGCACTTATCTTGAATTGACCTGTTCTGCTCTAATAGTGTGTAATGTATAATAGATCTGAATGCATTGTAGTTCTATGCATGAAATCTAACTCCTCGTTTTCCTCGGAAGATATTCTACTGATCTGATACACTCCTCTAAAAAGGACTTCACTTTCTTTGACTTTTCCTGGTTTTCTCAGTTCGTTTCCTCCATGTTATTTCACTACTACACATGGACGGTGATTCGGACTCCTTTTATTCTCAGCAAATAAATCCTTGTCGGAAAATACATGAATAGCTTTGTAGATTCTACTTTGGCTAACATAAGCTACAATGCTTCCTACGTACGTAACTTATATAGAATGGGAATTTGTCATTTTCTAAGCTTTGCAACACACAATAGAGCAGGCACTTTACTTTGCATCAGGCAAAATGGAACAAAGCTCTTATATATTATGATGTTGTAAGTATTCGTATTGATATTGGTTGTTGCTATTTTACAAAGCTATATTGTATTATTTGCTCTGTTCAGAAGATGGGAGTTGGAGATTCAGAAATATGATATGATACGGAAGAAAGCAAATGAATAAAAGCACAGTTTTCTGTTCCTTGTTATGCATACCAGTCACCGCAGTCCTTTTTAGCTTTACAAAAGTAGACAGCAGATCTCCTACACAAAACAGAACAATATACAGCATGTTGGAAAATTACCTTAAATCCATATGCGCTATCAAATATACTTACTATAGGTATACTAAAACACACGGTACAATATTCTTATGAAAAATTACTCTTTTTCAATGAAAAGGAATGCGATCTGTCTCAAATCTCAACATTTCATAAATCATAAAAGGAGGATGCCAACAATATTCAATCTTTACTGTAACCACCTTCTACATCCCAAACTAGAATGACAAACTTATAATAAGTTAGCTATAGGATTTTACATAAATCTAGCTTTCCGTTTCTGGTTTTCAGCATTTGATATAGATATAATACCAATATATATTATAAATTATTTATTCTCTGAGTAGCTTTGCTCCTATGTATAGGAATGCCCCATCTGTCTGACTGTTCGTCTGTCTGTCCCTGTGTACGATAATTTTTTAATGGATTGTAGGATCCTTTTCTGTCATCTAGAGATCAATAGGACCATTGACTTCAAAATTGGGCTCACTAGGTCAAGGTCAAATGGGTCATCCTGATGTCGATGTCGCATTGAGATACACAGTTCAAATTTTATACACGTACTAGCTACTACGGTCTGAAGTACGACAACACGTGTAAACAGGTCAATAGATCAAGATCAACGGGGTCGTTCTAAGGTCATGCCATCTAAGGTCATGTCATAACACTGGTTGAAGCCTCATACGAATACACCTAGTTTTCAAAGTAACATGTATTAAGTCCATAGGGTCAATAGGTCATAGACTGTACAGTTATACACAAACGCTACTCTGTTATTATATTCGTTACAATAATGGCTTATTTATTTTATTTTTATTCACCAGATTTACAAATCTGATCTGTTGGAATTATTTTTGGTCACAGAATATTTTAGACGATGACACCAAAGTACATAATAAATAAATGCGTACATAGGCAAAGTCTGTTAGACTTCTCCTTCCTTAGTTTATCTATATAAACAGTTTTCAGCTTACTCGAAAATGTAAATACTGTGGATGAGGTATTGATAGCACCATTCATCAGTATTATCATTTCCTTCGACGAACTTGTAAAAAACTGCCTTAGCTCTAATTAATGACCGACTTTTAAAAGTAAGTTGTTCTAAATAAAACCACACCGATGATCCCATAATCACTTTATGAGAATTAGAACTGTAAGTATAGTTGGATTGTTTTTAAATCATTCTCTGAAGTGGGTAACACTATTCTCAGTACTGTGTTAAGGCTAATTATAAAATTGAATAGTATTGGGAATTTAAGGTACTGTTTGCATTTAGCAGTAGATCGACTACTACTAATACTCATTCTCGAATCAACAGAGGGTAACTCCTGTGAGTGGTGAGCGAAAATGTTGTTTACAAGAAATAAAAACTCTGTCCGGACAGTTCAAAGAAGCTCTACAATGCATCATATTACAAATGCAACGAGAGCCACAAGGGAGTCCACCGTAGAAAGACTGCAAACTAAAATACCACAATAAAACCCCCACAGTTGCATTTCACACATATCTATTTAAACCTTGAGTTTGTATTTAAAAATGAAGAAATCTTGTTTGAAACATGTTTATGTGTTCGCAAGAAATCAGTTAACAATAAACATTGCTCGTCATTGCCGCAATCCACATCATAAAAGATATGCTCACATACAATCTTTCCTATCTTACATGTGTAGCATCCGCGATCCGCACATAGCAAGAATGGCCACAGTCATTTTAGCTTGCCATATTGAAAGCTGTCACAAATCGTCTCTTTTTGGCACATCTAATTCCAAACCAAATCATATTTTCATTAAGTATCACGTCATCTTTATCATTGACAAAGAACTTGTGTGAATAATCTGAAACGGGTCTATTGTCTTCTTGGTGAGTGCGTTTTATTTTAGGTAGATACTTAAGTATGTGTAGTTCAATTCTAACGAGTGTTTGCAGTATTATCAACTCCAATGATTAATGCACAAAAACCAAAAAAATGCTTTTAAATAATTCAAACTGCTTTCAGTATTACTTAACATTAAATTTTAAATATTGTCGATAAGTATTATGGCTATGTTAAGCTGCCATTGCCAATGGCACGGAACACAATTGGGTCTGCGAACAGCGAATTTGTAATTTTACATTCAGCTAAATTCAATATTCAATTTAAATAAATATACTAGCAAAGTAGCCTGCATGCACAACCAAATACGAATAATATTTGGGTTTCAAGGGTTTCCATGAACCGAAACACTGTCTACTCATAGCTTAGTTAGATAGCTTACGTATACTTAATGCTTGATACTGCATAATAAAATATAGCCTTTCAGTCACCGTGTCACATTGATATCTTTATTTCTTATGCACGTACATTGCGGATACTAAGTACATATACAACACATTTCTGAGAAAAAGGATGGAAATGATAGGATGATTGCTTTCTTAACGGTCTATTTACATGTGTTACGAACTGACGAAGACGACGAAGATGTGGTCTTTTCGTAAAAGTTCTTTACATCACATCACATTTAAGGCAAGGTAAGGGTTGACCCGCATTTCATGTGTAATTCCTACTTTAGTTTTAATAACTACTAAATATAACTAACAATAACAAACCATCCCTAAATACATATACTTCTTTTATTCGTGCTCTGCCTTTAACCTTCATGCTCTGTATTGGACTGATGATACAATTTTAATACATCGTTACGTGGATCAACATATTGAAATAATAATTGTGTGCAATGGGTATTGGAGCGTGATGTGTGATGTGATGATTGTGTAGTCAACTATGTCGTTTCATCGTTGCGGTTCATTGTCAATCTGTCTGTCAAGTTTTTGTTTAAAATCCTTTATCTCAATACATATCTTCACAGTCTTTACATGCAAATGCATTTCTACTCATTTCCCATAAAGTTAGTCGAGCGTAAGTATAGTCAGTGATGTGTACACATGGAACAAGTTGAACTTGACGAAATTGAGACGCTATAATTACTATAATAAATATTTATTTTATAACTACTATTCAACCAGTGTACTACAATTTTAAAAGATTAACTGCTTATTTGTAAATATGTACTAGGTAAAATTAGCCAAAAACAACCGTATTTCTGTGGAATTCACTCTTCGCAAATAATTTCAGCATTTTGAGATGTTTCAAAATTTTACAATGAAAGGGTTGTATTTAGGAAGCTGCATTTGCACTTACCTAGAGAGTTGTTGTTTGTAGCTAATTTTAATCTATATAGTGGAGTGGAAGTTGTGTCGTGTGTTCTGTCACCAGAAACCATGCATGCAAATACGTCGTAGCCCAACCTATTCTGAGTTTAGGAATCTATTTGTGGAAATACTATAGTTTACAATTGGCAGAGTGCTACCTAACAACATTTATGTGTACATTTACGTACGATTTGCATTGGAAATCAGAATAAGAGATACATGATGCATCCACCCACTCCCCTACTATGCTTTATGATTAAAAAGTCGAGAGAGGAGCTGCATTGTAATGTGGGAAAAGTATCTTTGTGAGCTGAGACAGCTTAACTTTTACACAGACAGACATGTACATTGTGTTAGATGTAAGTATTTAGGAATAAGGAATTGGAAATGAGCATTGAATAAATGACAGAGACAACGGCACTGTTCTTTTACTCTTAATAGAGCAGTCGACAAGTTCATTAAATAGTTATTTTCTATGTTTGCTCCATTTTGTGCTATATACACTTCGGAAATCAATAGCGGCATAAGTACGTACGAAAAGAAAATCCCGATAAATCAATAGATATCCGAAACTCGTGACTCTAACTGCCTGTGCTCATTATTATTGATACATATTACCTACTTATCTAGGTAGGTACTTGCAAAGAATCCCTACAAAGAATTGCATTGACACATAGTTAACGAAAAATTTCAGCAGTCATTAGCTTAATGATGGGATTACATTTAAAAATCAATGTCAAAGGTTCGGTGAGTGATAAATTTCCGTTGCTAGTTTCTATCTCCTTAGGCTGTCTGTTATTGAATAGTGTAAATAATGTTGGTGGAAGTTCAAAAACTGCGTCAAAATCATCTCCAGCTTTGGCAAAAGCTTCAGCAAGAGACGATTCATCTGACAGTGAAACTGGTTCATCCGCCCTATCTGGAACTGGATCTAGTGGTAGTGGCATGATTAGTTCAGCATCAAAATATTCATATCCTGTCTATCAAGTTCCGGCAGTTGCTTCCAGCAGTTTCTACCCGTCTTCATACAGCCCTTATAGTAATCCATATTATAACTACTTAACCGGTAAGAATGCCAACATCCAGAATCCTCCCTCCCTTGATACCTACACTATTAAGTATATATTAAATAGAGCTTTAAACATATAGAAATGCTAATATACACCTAAGTCTTTACGGAAAATGGGGCATTATAAGTTTGCGGATATAATATATTATATACCTACGTTGTAATATGTTCTTACTATGAATATATAATTTGACTTTGGCTGCATGGCTGCTGAAATGAAATCCCTAATGAATATTGCACATCCTTCTTATGTATGATGAATAATTGAACTGAACTGATGAAGGCTCTTACTACGACGACCGCACAGCCAGAGAGTTCTCAGCACGTTCAACTACTTTGCCAATGATGATGGCTGCTCATAGTTCTCAAGTCGGATTTCAAGGTAAAATGATCAAGTTATTGAATTAAGTTTCCAATATCACAGGATCAACTATATGCCATCATATTTTGCAACTTAATACCTGGAGAATTAATATGCAATCTCAAGCAGAAAACAAAATAGGGTGGAGATTTTAATCACTTTACGCTCTATTTATTAGCAGACGCGTCTCCGGAGTACGCGAGCTTGGCATTGGCATCTTCAGGAGGTGGACATGGCCATAGTGGAGAGGGCCATGGCCATTCTGGGGGACACAGTAGTGGCCATGGTCATGGTTGGCCACATCATGGATGGAAGAAAGGCCATACGTAAGTGCTCCGTAAACATAAATCTTTTGCTTGTTTATTAAACCCGGAATTAACAGGAAATAATGCCATTAATGTCTAAGTCAGCAGTTATTCGTCAGTAATAAAACAGCACTAAACTAATTTACTAAACTTTACTAAACTAAAGCAACAAAAGACATTTTTTTAAATTCTTTACACAAATACCTCTATACAGTTACTACGAAAATGTATCAAAAGTTGATACATCATCTCTGGGTTTACTCGGGCTTCTTGGTTTGCTGTCTCTACTCTCTGTAAGTGATCTCGATTTTAAATGTAGCAATACCTAACAATTTTTTGTAAGCATAATAATATGTGAAAATTTATTTTTTGATGAAAATTAAAAATGATTCTTTGTAGAATGTTTTACTGTTAATAACTACAACTACTGCCGCTCCTGCT
>JABASI010000494.1:0-37945 GCA_019776505.1 Tomocerus nigrus | reverse complement strand
AACAGTACATGAGTTTCTACTACTCCTGTATATCTGTAGTAAATATAGCGGAAAGCTTGGAGTTGTGCAGAACGTTAATATGTCTGTGCTGTAGTCTAAGAGCTTCAGAAAGGGCAACTATAGTAGTGCATAAATACATGGGGGCATGCCATTATTATATGGGAGACGCGATTCCATTTCATCAGGGCATGGGAGAAAAGCCGAGTGAATGACTGACACTTACTCACTCAACTCTGTTCTGGACACTTCTGCAAAGCAAGTAAAACCAAAGGAAACTATAGGGCGAGGAATGAAGAGAACTTAAGTAAGTAAAGAAATTGAGAGTGGTTTCGGTTTGGTCGCTTTCCTCCTCTCAACTTCCCTACTCCAACTCTGCATCTGCGACTATGTAACTATGTATTTATCTAATATAAATACTGTAGACTTATCGGCCATGCACATTATAGACACAAGACGGCACATTCACTCTTAACGCAAAATCAACGAGAGAATATACTTTCCAAGTTGTTGGAGGACTTTATATGATGTGAAGAGTGTAGCTACACGTGTACTACTACAAACTGGTCAATATGAACTCCACCAAAAGTAATGTCATATACTAAATACACACAGAACTGAAGTAATGTCCAACACTTGACTATTTATAGAGATTTTCACTTCTTCTAAGACAAATAACAATGTGAGTATATCAAGAGATTCGTTGTCTGAAGGAGGACCATATAACTGGAGGAATATATATGAAAACAAAACAAATAAAATGGAATATACAAGACAAACGGAGAAATTCAACTGAAAAGACACTTCTGGACTGATTGTGAGTGAGTGAGTGTCGGTAGAACAAGAGACGCTCTTCTTAGTTGGCTGCTGCTGTTGGGATTTAGTTGAACTCCAAGACTCCAACCAACTGACTGGGCTGTAGTGCTATTGCTGTCTGTAAGGCACTTGGATTGCTAGCTTTCAAACTGAAACTAAATTCACTCGTCTTCTCTGCAGATTACTTGAAGGAAAAGGGAAAAAACTGACATGAATGTTATAACTACGTAGCATAACAGAGATAATACGCTGTCTCTCACTCTTCTCGCTCTTAGTGGTGGATACTAGAGCATAATGATGTAGCTAGCTAGCATGGAAATAGTGAATATGTAATATAGACCGAGTTTGAAGTGAGACGAGGAGCAGTTGAGTACAGTTCAAGTCTGTTAAAGTTGCTCGACTAACATAAGAAGGAAATCCAGTGGGAAAGGTCGTGTTCGCTATTAAGTTATAAGTGTATGTAGGTATGTGCACTAGTAGACTTTGAAACTTTTTTTATTCCCTTCCCTTTCCTCAAGAAAAGGGAACTTAAACTAAGTAGCACATTATGAGAGACAAGTTTGATTGAACCCCTTGTTTGTCTCCTATTTCTGTAGCTAGTTGTAATGCATAAGTGTGCAGGCCACTTTCTACTTATGTATAATGCCACTCAGCATGTATGTCGAATTATTTGTTATGTCTGGATATGATTGTTAGTCAGGGCATATGCATGCATCTACTTTTGCGAATAACGTGACCTTTCTAAAATAATAGCATTAGTAGGAGCTGTCTGTCTTGGCCCTGTTTACTTGCATTCTAGTATACTACTACATGAGTTCTCGATGTCTCCTTTTATGAGGCATTCAAAAATTCTTAAAAGTTTTTCTAGAATTACAGCTAGGAGTTCGGAGACATGCGGATGCGTTTAGATTGGAGTTAAGCAGTTAAGCTCGTATCGTCGTAGCACATGCATATAACTTGGACTGAATGCAATGAAATGTTTGAATGTGCAAAGGGTTAAGGAAAACTTTCTGATTTCTCTTCCGTAATTTCTCGTGAAATTCCTTGTCAAAGTCGTGAGCATTCCTTGTACAGATATAAGAACCGACAAAATAGTTTTCGAAAGAATTCTCAACTCTTGTTAATGGTCATTGTTATTACAAAAGAAAATTACTTTTATTTTCAATGGACAATGCTATCGTTAGCTATGTACTAACTTTAGTAAAACTCAAGAACAAGAATTCAAGCTTTTCACCAAAAGTCGGGTTTAGAAGGACGTAGAAATATCATTTGACTTATTGTGGATATGCGGATACTACTGCTGACTTGACTGCTAGCAATAAGATCAAAGAGAAAAAGCTATGACCAAAACCACAGCACACACAGACGCACACCCGTCATATAACACATCACACATCAAATTCCATTAGTTACAATATTGCAGGAAAAACACTGCCACAAAAACCGCAAATAGTCGATAGCCTCCTAAATAGTAACATTTCATCTCTATTGCTCATCTATATCTTCACTCCCGAATCGTAAATACAAAAGTACCAATAATGAAAGGGGGAAAAACTATGCCTGAAAGACATATTTATCAATATACAGACAGACATTAAACGAAGAGAGACTACAAAAACGAAAGTTCATCTCGCTACACATGTTTTCTGTCAACCTCCTCATTCCTTCCCATCCGTTATTAATAATTGTCTATCTAACCAGTAGGATCTCATCCCAACTACTTACACCACTTACAATCACATTCTTCATAAGCACTTTTATATTGCATGCTATCCCAATATTAGTTCGGCTTTTGCGAAATATTCCTAAGTATAAAACAAAGTAATAATATAACCCTGGGCTTTAAAAAAGAAATCCGACCAGATCTAGATTTTCTATAAAATATTAATAAGATATGTAATGATCTGTCTACTATTATTGTCACTATTTAATCTTGAAACTTCATAAAGATATTGGTATTGTTCAATTTTTTGTAAGGATGAATGAATTTGAGTGATCTGCTACTTTGGGATGAGTTATGTCTAATTGTATAGCAGGTGCAGAAAAATATTGCCTAACACTGGTAGATATTATTTACTATTACCGCTATATCTATTTGTTCCATGCGTGTAGCAAGCACTCACTTCACTCAACTTGGACTTGATAGAAAAATTGTGTAGAGAGAGCCGTATGTATTTTATCCGAAGTAATAAATGAATGTCGTCTCGCTCCAGTGGACGTGTCAATTTATCAACCTGAGACCTTTTAGTGCTGCGGTTGCTTCTATGCAGCCATGCAGCTTCATCGCTCCACTGAGAAGCTACTCCCTCGTTGACGGAATTCAACTAAAGTTAAGTCAGCCAGCCAGCATTCTATGCTCGTTTGGAAGTTCTGCGGTAGAGAAGCATCCCCGCTTCGCAGTCGCATCCTCTCTCTCTGTCAAAGCAGATAGATATTTTAGCTTAAATGTTTAACCAAAATAAAATTGAATCTGATGTTCAATAAGTGCATCAGGATAGGATACGGTAGTCGGACTAGCCACCTGCTAAAATAAGTAAGATTTTCTGAATAGATAGGAAATAAACATGTGCTAAATTGAAAAGGGTCTGGAAAATGGCAATGTACTTGTTGTAATTAGTAGAAGGATTAGAGGATTGTAGAGACGTAGTCTCTTTTCTACTCGGTAAAATGGCATCAGACTTATGGCTAGGCAATAGCGACTGCTTATCCGATAATTGTTTTTATACATACATCCTATATAACATAATGGGTTGAAACGGGCAGGCAAATGTTCGCGTCATGGATTTGCAAATCTGATCACTGTCCAATGCAATGCGCCAATTTAATTCAATTTCAAGTTGTAGTTGGTTTTGCATTCATTTCGTGCATGTAGCTGTAGAATATTAAATCTGTGTATATTAATACTTTTGCGCAGGTGGTGCCTTTCACCCGAGAGAAGAAAATTGAAACGTGGCTCCCGACGGCTAATCGTATCAGAATTAGCATTAGTTCATAGTAAAGGAATGCCAAGTTTGATTACATCTTAGCAATTCTGCGCTTCTTTATTATCATGAATGCATGATTCCTCTTGTTATCCCATTGCATGCACATCATTTCAGTTTGAGTCTGACTGGTCCCACTATGCTCAATTTAATTCGACAAAAATTCTCAATTTGATATTAGCTTTGCAATGATTGTAGGAAGAATCTAGATAAATAGAGCATTAAAGCATGTATGTAATGTTAAATGAGGGCATCCGGGGAGCAGTGACAGCTTTTTACATGAATTACTAGAAGATTACATGCTCAAGGTACGTTAGTTAGACTTGAGTCGGCATTGCTGGCTATCAGACCGTGAATATTCGTGGAAAATAACCAACTTAGACGGATTCTCTGTAGCGTATCCTGCACAGAACAGCCCACACAGTTTCACCATCCTATGCGAATCAGAAATGAAAAGCGTAAAGGACAACAAACAGCATGCAACTACAGAGCAGAGAAAAGGAGCGACAGACTGCAGCTCTGCTTCCTGACAGATTAAAGGCAATTTGTTTTCTACACAGTTTCTTCTCGAAACACTTGATTACTAGCATTGATATTTACAGGAACAGTAATAAATAAATAAATAAGTAAAGGCCAGGAACTCCATCCTCAAAGAACCTCTATCGTCTATGAGTGAGAAGGAGCTATTGAAAAAGTCTTGCAGAACAAGTACATTAGATAAGTATAGAAGTATATCTCCCAACGCTACATCAAACTCAGAGCTGACAAATGACGACCTAATGTGCCTCAATGATAAATAGGGAAAAGGAAATTACAGGAGCACATGCTGCATTATTTATATGAATGAGAGATTGATTGCAACACTTGTACTCCATACTTCCATGGCAAGTTGAATGACTGAACAAGGAGGACGCGTCTTTCACTACTCGACTCGTGTCTCTCTCCAATACTTCATGACTCCATGTCATACCACACACACCTTGATCAGCCTAAATAACTAATAATTACCTACCTGCTGAGACAGATGCGCTTTGTGCTACATCATCCTCCAACTTATCAGATGGCAATAATATTTATGGAAGAAACTCTATCCTCGACAACTCACATGAATTACCTATCCTACTTGTTGACGAAACACACCAACAACCAGCTTGCACCAATAATAACAGCAATGAAGGCAAGAAGAATTAATGTGTCTACTGATGTGCTGTTGATTTACAAGACATATTTCATTTGATCTTGTGTTTTCAATTCTTTATTAGTTATAATTGTTAAAAGTACAGTTCTTGTGTCAGGTATATACTTACTTAAAGTTCAATGACTTTTTGAGTCCCAAGAGAGTCAAAGAGAGAATTGAGACATTCATTCAATTAATATAATGTCATTTTAACATGCTCTGTTATATCAATAAAAATGTCTTTGTGCTAATTCTCACCGCTTGTTTAGAAGCCATTTTTACAAATTACCATTTCCATACGTTTACCTACCATACTCTAATTTCATCAACTGTGTACTAATTAGTAATTTAGGTAATAAACTAGGTAATTAGAATTTTGTACTGTAATTGAAATTATGGCAGTTGGATGCATGTAAATAATGTAATGAAAATACAATGAGCACGATCAGAGACTTTTTAGTCTCTTAGTGGATGTGACGTAATTTAATCTTTGTGGTTCGGAGCGTCGGAGCCACAGATCAGAATACATCGCTTCCTTTGAAAGCTCACTTCCCACATAATTTATTTCGACTTACGCATAGGCTGTGCAGCTACTTTGTTAAGATTACATCGATTGAGAATAACTCCCCGTTTAGATGGGTGGAGAGGTAGGTTGAGAATAAATGTGGTTACCTACTTGTGTTAAGTAAGTTGACTCTTTTCCACATTCTTTAATATTCAGGCTCTTTCCTGAGTTTCTCTATTTCCATGAGCAAACAATGGGTTGTACGCATTCAGAAAGGGAATCGCCTGGGAATACAGTTCCACAATGCCATATAAATTTATGTTCTCTGGCTTCTACTTGTCTGTTTGTACTACACTACACTACGAAATGATACATGTCTACATTCCTTTATATTCCCCATTTACAACGAAATATATCAAGTATTTCATTCAGCAACTCATATGGTATTCAAAGCCACAATAGTTTTAGCTTTAGCCATGCCCTTATCCTCACTTAACGGGAACTCATGGAATATTTCGACCCGAAATATTCCTACTCCGCATATTATCACATTAGGAATATACCTACTCAAAAGATGAGTAGATACACACTTCGAAATACCTTTGTTTAATATATTTACCTCATGATGATACACTGAATTATCCGTCTCCACTAAATAGTACTGGACAACTCAAGTATTTCGGACCATTTGTTTGCAACATTTGGTCATCAGACAATTTTGCGTTTTGCCTATAAGTGATATTTACAAAAATAAAGATGCACAGAATTACGCAAACTTGAATTATAGAATTCAAAACTTTGACTATTTTGAAGAGGAATTTTATTCCACGTAGAATTTCCCGATAAGAATTGTCCCTAATCTCTTAAATGTAGCTACTGTCACTTATATTATTGTCTGTAGCTACCTATACACGTTTGAATAGTATACGTTATGAAATACTTGCTTAGTCTACTCTTATTCGTTTCAAAGTGCGTAGAAAATTTTTAAAACCCACCACCATCGCATTCTTAAACAAAATAAATTCACGGCTGCCCATTTATTTGTACACAAACATCGTAGGAAAGTTAACAAAGTGTCTAAACCTGTCTCCTAAATATTCCAATGTCACTGTTTATATTGTACACATAGGAGTACAGTACATGCATGCATGCGTAATATTCTTTAACTAGGTATACTAGCTGCTCCATATGTAAATAAATAGTTGTATGTAGAAAGCGCTATTACATATGCATAATATGTAGCTGTAGTAGTTATTTATGTACATAACACAGAAACAGTTCACTTTATATAGTGGAGAAAGATTATCCTTTTCCTATGTGCATTAGTCGAAGCGTTTAGTTATATTTAGCATTTATGTATGCGTGTACATGTGAATAATATAATAAAACTTCTTCGTGGGATGAGATAATAGTTCGCAGAGAAGAATCACGTCACAAAGTACAATCAGATAGCGGAACTGGATTTACAGTACATAATAAATAACGGTGATGTACTACAAACGACGTAGTCATACAAAGATTCAAGCATACAAATGCGCGATGAGTAATGATAGTGATATACGAACGAACAATAAACATTCTCTCCATCATAACACATAAATATTCAATTCTTTACAGAGTAAAAATGTGATTTTCTACTGAGATATCCACTCACTGGCATACAGTTGCGGTACAACCGCTATAAATGGGGATTGGAAATTTTGGATTAGCAGGCAAATAATTTTTGTCAAGGACCTGGTAATAATAAAAGTGCTAATAATTCGCGCACCTTGGGTGGGTTTTACTTTACTGGCGTATCGATTCAACGTAAACGAAACTTACTAACAAATGAGAATAATATTAATGTCATACTACTCCGATTTTCCATACTCATAATATCATAATGTACTATAACGTGTGTATCTCATAGCCACCTTGTTGACATCCAATATTCAACAACGAAGTTAGGAAAATGTGTAGCTATTTCGTATTCTTAAATTCGTCTTCGTATGTTTAGCTAACTACAATAATTCACGTTCGACTGTTTGACAAAAACAGATGGAGGAGAGAAAGAGTTCTTAGTGAAATGCTACAGTTACGTCGAGTAGATCTCTTGCTCTTCCACTTTGACTCGCATCTAAGCTGTGAAGAAGCTCAGTTAAAGCAGAGACAAGACAATACAGACTTTTAGTTTAGCAAAGATATTTCGGCTTCCTACAGAAATGTCTACGTTTCGTTACAATGCAATGGATCCATGCTATTTTGCTACAAGGGTGAGTATAGCGAAGTCGGCTGAAGTCATTCAAACGGACTCTTCACTTGTACTTTTTCTCCTACCCTCTCTTCATAACGCTCTTACAACAGAATGGTTTCCTCTGCCTACCCACTCCTTTCTCCAGACTTTCCATAAAGTCTGAACTAAAACGAAACAGCACTTTCTCTTTTCCCCAGTCGACTTGGTCCATTGGGCATTCTTGCAAGAGCTAAACTACATAGACTTCATAATATTATGTACACTCTGCACTGTCTGCACTACTCTATAAAGAATACTTCAACTCTGTTGCATCCTACAAGCGCACTCGTTTAAGCACTTTTACTATTGTACTACTCCTTTTACTCATGATAGTATTGTAGACACATCTAAGTATATGTAAAGATTCTCAACTCACTTCAATATTGCGGTACTTACTGTAGCAAGTAGGTGTAGTACTATAGTAGTCTACCTATATATTATGTATTATTTATAAGTGTAATGTAAGGAACAGAATGGCAATTGCATGTAAATGATGAATAGCAATGTACCGTTTGCTCGATTTATTTTACACCAGATTTTAAGGTCTGTTGATGACGAATTGACACTGTGAGACTGGCCGAGTAGGTGTGTACTCACTATAATAAATAAACCGATCCGCCCACACATCAGGAATAACCTATTTTAAGAAAAACTTTGTTTCCAATTAAAATTAATTATCCCAATGCATATTATACATAAGTTTCATTTACCAGCAAAATAATTTGACTCTTATAGAAAGTTGTAGCACAGTAGTAGTAATTGTGAGAGTTGTAGAATTTCTAAGAGTACGCACTGGGAATAAGGATGGGGAATAAAAGGAGCATACGGTAGATGAAAGATAAGGCCAGACTCTCACGTAGATGCTAAGTTGTAGTAAGACAAAGTTAAGAGTGAAGGAAGTGCATCTTTTGCCTTTGTTCTTGTGAGATGTAGTGTGTGCTTATAAAAGCGTAGTAAGAGAGTATGTGGATGAATAATATACATTTATGTATCTGTAGCAGTAGATAAAAGTAGATAAACATAGCTGGATGGTGGAGGTCGATGGAAAGAAAACGTCTAGGAATAAAGATAAGCTGTTTGAATTTCCATTGAAGTAATAGGCGCAAATTGCTAAGAAGCATTTGTTGTGTATAGAAAGTTGAGTGGAGCTAGCTATCTTTGAAAGGAGTAATATGGAATATAGTTTGGCTCGAGCAGAATGTAGTCTTGCGGCATCGTGAGACTAAATTAATACATAGAAAAGTGTATTTTGCAACTTATCGTAAGCCAAATGCGGTGGAAATGCTCGGATCTGAAGCTTTCTGCGGCAGTAAAGAGAGGAGCTGAATAGTCCTTAGACAAGAATTCCAAAGAGTCGTGGATTGCAGTAGTTCTGCGAAGACGACGTACCTATGCATAGTTTGTGAGCTGAGTTGGATTTCCTTTGGCTTGACTTCCACTTGCCTTCCCTCTCCTCCCGTAGAATAATATTACATATTTGGACAGAACTGGGTGAGTAAGGAAAGCTAGCCCAGTAAATAAGAAGGTGATGCTCGAGGAAACTACGGGTCTCAATCTACAGTGCAAATAAAACCCGCCTATTCCTCCACCGACTATCTCGCTCCCTTCTCCCTATACTCCGTACGGCTTAACTTTGGCTTACGAGTATTAGCCTCGCGCCAAACTTAGTTTTCTCCCTATAGTCTGCGAATATGTTCGTTCCTTGGCTTTCTCCCGACTTTCCCTGCCTCTTCACTCCGCCAAGGCAGCTTATACAGCCCTTCCCGGTTCAAGTCCTTCTCGCTCACTCCCAACAACCTTCATTCTCTCTCCTACTCTGAAGAGTCAACACTTTTATGCAAAAACTCTCAAAGACATCACATCCGCATCGCCCTCGACATCACATCACCATCAACCAACTCACAACTCTCTCTCTCTCTCTTCGTCAAACTCCGGTTGACTTAGCCATTTCTATCGTAAGATAAGCAGGAAAGAGTTGAGAAAGCCGGGAATATAGTTGAAAAATTCTCTTATTGGTTTTACCAGAGTTCAACCATCCTAATAACCAAAACTACTACTCATAGACAATAACACCACAGTAATAGTGATACCTAAATAAGTGTCCCCCGCGCGAGCTATGGGAGTCTTCATCCAAAACAATTTCTCAATAAAATAGTTGACATGCATGCATTTCTTGCAGCTTCTTTTATTCGTGTTCTCATTCATATATTACCTAGTTATACAGATTAACCAATTTTCTTCATTATCTCTCCCACTCATACTACAACATTTTCGAAACATCATAAAATTACGATCGCAAATTAGCTCCATTGTAAAATTTTAATTTTAAAAATCTTTTTAAAATGGACAATTATCCATGGAGAATACAATATCGTAATTTTCAGATTTTCGAAAACGTGTTCCCAGTGTACTACTCAGCGTAGTGTACTGCTCCTATTTGTGAGACAACTCTGGCTCCAGGGTCCCACGGTCCCAGGATTCATCCAGTGCGCAGTTTTCTGAAAGAGTTCAATAATTATTACTTGCTCGTTGGTTTAATTTGGATGTGTTTATTTGTTTTGAATAGCTTTATCAATTTGGTTGCGCTGTCCTTTCAAAGCAATGTTACCTATTGGTTTTGCTTAAAATATTTCTTCCGAA
The DNA here is from genome assembly GCA_019776505.1 of Tomocerus nigrus. Classification (NCBI taxonomy): domain Eukaryota; kingdom Metazoa; phylum Arthropoda; class Collembola; order Entomobryomorpha; family Tomoceridae; genus Tomocerus; species Tomocerus nigrus. The sequence goes on along the minus strand of JABASI010000494.1, from coordinate 27,557 downwards.
TCTTGTCCATTGAGTAGGTACACACTAGGACTACTATGCTATTGCAAATAAATAGTACACACTATATACTATATAGGTACCTACTTGTATTCGTATTAATAAAAGAAAATGAAATCTGGGAAGATCAGGTGAGTTTTAGGAGAATTAAGGGAGATAGTGTTTGTAGGTAGGTGAGCATGAAAAGAACAACGGTATTTACTAAAATGACACAGAAGAATGGGTGGAAGGAAGTAGGTAACGTGTAACTGCTAATGTGAAATGTGCGAGTTAGAGGAGGAAGAGAAGCAGCAGTTGTCTTTAAAATGAATTCTTTACACTAACTTTCACCATTTTCTCTTTGGCATGGGTACTTTCCCTTGGTGGAGCATTTGATAGGGAGCGGGCAGAGTTTGTGAGGAGGATGGAGTAGTTTGAAGAGGACTGATTGTGAGTATAGGGGATCTCGTAAACGGAACTGCTGGCTCCGAATCGCTGTGGGGAAGGCAATAGAAGCTAATGCAACGCAATTTAATGGAATGAAAGGCAATGTAAAATAAAGAGTAATGTAACTGTAATGTGATACACCTTCCATTGAATCCACATTCGTTTTCTTTGTTGCTTTACCTGTCTGTCGGTGTGAATAAGTGTAATGTGTCAGTGGATTGGGAAGCCCCTTGGATCTCCTCATCTCATCCACCACACCAAGCACCGCTACTTTTAATGGGAACTTTGAGCTATCAGTCCAATGATACAATGCTCACTGTGGTAGTCTATAGTGCACATAACAGTAGTACTAATAAATAGAAACAATACAGCGTAATGGCATAGCCAGAGTCTGGAAGTACCATATATAAGTAGTACTGCCAAGGACTATAGCTAATCGAAATAGAAAGGCATTAGGCACATAGAGACAGTTAGGTAATAGCATCCCATTGTACTGCATTCCGTTTTAATGTTGATGATGAGATGAGAAAGATGATTTTGATCGTGTTTCAACTCTCGTTTCCAAGTGTGAAGAACATAGCTAATCTCAGAGCACGCATAATCGAGAGAAAAGAGAAACAAGAGTTTTTTCTTTATGATGGCTATAGATAGATAGGGCATAGTGAAGTGAGTGCCTTTATTAGTGATATAGCGGATGATGATAGTTAAGAGCCCCCCTTTTATTTTATTTGACCAGCTCGTCGTTTCATAGCATTTGCTACAATCTCGATTTAGAATTCACTTTCATTTCATTTCAATTTCGTCTCATTTCATTTCCTCCCTTTTCCCCGTTTTTTTCCTCTCTTCTTAAAGCGGAGTAAGTAAGAGAGGAGCTAAGTAAAGTAAGTAGGTAAGTGAGAGAGGCAAGTGGAGTCGAGGAGCTCTTCCTTTTAAAGAGAAACGATTTGAAGATCGAATAGAATGTGATGAGATGCGATTCGTTGCTCTTCAGCTCCCAACTCGTTACAAAGAGGTGTTTTAATAATTCAGATGTTGGGTTAGTTTTAGCCAACTGGATGGAATGCACTGGATCTTATTCAACAAAGAATCAGTCCAGTCCAACGGAAGAAAGAACTGTAGGATGAAAATGCATTATATACCTGCAGTATACACGGCTATAAATATATTCCCTTTTGGCATCCAGGATCATATAAAAGAAAATGGGAAAATCCTCCGCTACTCCTAAGAACATGTTTATTACTATACTCTCTACGCGCATTGAGTTCGGAATAAGAGTTCTAGTCAGGGATAGGGTGTAAACTTGTTATACTTACTAATGGAACATACTTCTGCAGAGAATAAAGAACAGAGAATGATATGCTATCCACTCTGCCATAGGCAAAGCTAAAGAACTCAACCCTTACTTTTACAATAACAGAGTTGAAATGGTAGTCCACAAAATATTTTTACTGACGAAGACTTCTTTGAAACATTTGCAGGATATTATTAGTATATCTCCAAACTAATTGTTCAGCAGCCATTGTCAATATCATTTACATATTATGAAATATTTATTTAGTTGTTGAAATAATTGATGTATGTCCCAACGCGTAGCAAGCTAAAGAATATAAATGAAAGATAATAATATAAACAACATTTTGAATCCTTGTCATCTACTTGTAAATTAAAATCATCTGCAATTGAAGAATGTCTCGCATAAAAATATTACATGTAAAGATTTATCAACAACATAGAAAGCTCATCATGAGATTTTGCTAGCTTGTTTTCCCAGAGTAGAGTTTAATTCTACCCGGGATTCCTGCAGTCCATGCATGCTTTGTAATTCACTGAGTAAGTCTGGTTAATTATGAATTTCTACTAATCGTAAGTTTATGTTTAACACTTCCAGAGAACTTTTCAAAAGTTATTTTTTGGGTAAAGAAGAAAAAAGATGGATTGTGATTTCGTGACGTGCGAATAGTCCTTAGGATTCAGATCTGTTCAGAGACGTGCAAAGCCGTTGGTTTGTATTGAGCGAAAGGAATCGAATGGTTGGATTCAAAGGCACGTTGGTTGGTTGGTTGGTTGGACGGCAAAGATTGGGAATTAAATTGCCACTAGTACTCCACAAGTAGGACGCTTTTTCCTTCTTACTTAATACAAGAGTCCTTTTGTTGAGTTTACGACGCGAAACGAAAGTTGATGAAGTTATTGCTAAGAAAGTGCAAATACTCAAGGTGAGTACACAGAGTGCCGAGTGCAGGAGCGTTATTTACATTGTGGCTGACCAAAACCTGTAAAGTTTTGACGAGTGGCACAAATAAGTAAATAGAATTATCTGTTCCATGTAATTTAATATGAATTTTTTAAGAGAATTGTAGAGGTATGTACTGTTCATGTTTAAAAGGTATGAACGAACATCGAATACATAAATGCAAGCAAATAAGTATGATATGTAAAGCTGCACCAATTTTTCCATTGCATGTTAAATTTACACTTATTTAAATCCTAAATATACCTTCTACTAACGCCAAAGACATAAACTGTTACTATATTAGTATAATTTATTACTTCTTTGACTAACGCTGACAGAACTGACAATTGACCCATGGAAAGACAGTGTACTACACTATGCTTGCTACACTGATCAGGAATTCGCGGTGGGCTCAGAGTGTAGTTTGACACCAATATACATGTGCATTGTATTTCGATGTACCGACCGATCGATCCCTTATTTATTAGTTTTCGACTGAAGAGTTTTTTTGCATTGGTTTTGTTTTCGTTGAGCTTATAGTTTCCCCTTACCAGTTGGCACTTATTCTGAAAGCTGGTTTTCATCCTTATTTTTCTTTACTTGGAGGTCTTCAAGCTGTCTTGAGACCACCTAGATGCTCTAAATATTTTCATTTTCTACTTACACGTTATTTCTTCGTTATTTATGAAAGAGTTCAATGGAAAAGATGATTCTATAGATGCTCTTATTAGAATAATACGTGTAAATGACGATCATATCATAAGAAGGACCTACATTAAACGTTATACTACGTGATTTTTAGAAACGTAATTGTTATATTATTTAGCACCACAGTAATGCATTGCATTACATTACATTATCATCCAAAATTCCACTAAACCACTAATTAAAGTTGCACCTACATATATATCCCACTAGTTTATCGTGTAGTAGTGTAGACTGTAGAGTATAATGTCAGTGTGATAAAAGAGTTGTAATAAGAAAAGAGGCTCAGTCAGGATGAGTCGAAAGGAAAATAAAGTTTACAAATATTATCAATGAAAAGTCGTCTTCCATTATAGGTCACTAGCAATAAAAACAGAAAAAGGTCGAGGGAACACATGCCATTATGTATGTATTCTACTCCTCAAGAGTGATATCACAATACTAAGGAGAAGAGAACTTTAGAGGCAAAGACAACAGAAGAATTGACAGACATGGCTAAGCTGTTAGCAGTTTTCAGATAGCTGTGTTTATCTCCTGTTTTACACGAACACACACGGTTCTTTGTTAATCCATTTGAAAGTCAATTTCCATTACAGATACCATTCCCCCTTGCCTTCCTCAAGTTTTCCAGATTCCCTTGAAACTTTCAATGCACGAAATCAAATGCTTAGAAACTGTTCACAAGGCCTTCCATATATCCATCAACGTGTTTACGAAACGAGGTCACATCACAAATGTGTTGGTAATCGTCCCCTTTTTCTCTTGTTTCACAATCACTTTGTTGTAAACTACAGTAGAAATAATAATCATTAACTTCCGCTTTTGACCCCCGTTGATATCTCTACAGAATATTTCTAGACCTCGGCAACTTCTGCTATTGGGGCTTCCTAGACTATACAAATACAACTACCCCGACATTAACCTTTCTGTAATTTAAAGCAGCAAGCATTTGTGTATTATGTCGTGATATTCTGTATGATGTTTAATAATTCAATGCTCATTCCATAATTTTCAGACGATATGTCCCAACCGATAACCGAAGGTGCATAAATTAAAGACTGAATCTGTCCTATAAGGGACAAACAGCTTCATTTACAAACAAAATGTTTACAAACCATGCACAAAGTCTTAGTTTTCGATTAATGGTTTGCGATATTATTATGATTGTAGTAGAGTATAGAGCTACTAGCGCACCAGTTAACAACGGAGTATAATAGAAATCGGATACGGAAAGCAATAAATAAAAGCTCCCCAATCCAAAAGTTTTTATATTTTGGAAGGAAATTTATTTCATTGTTTTTCGGAGATCAGTTTAGAGTTTCGTGGAAAGCAATATAATAGATACTGTTTAATTGAGTGCTATGTAACATTATGTCATAAATACAATATAAGCGGGCCGCAACATTCCTTAATTTATTGGGCATACTTCCTACATTTCATCACACTGAACTTCACTTTTTATTGTTCTCATCTGTTTTACTTAATGATTCATTTATTGCTTTCTAGTGCAAGTTTATGTATCACTATGATCCTCGATTGAGTTGTATATAAAAGGATACCATTAAATATGTGTGCTAATACTGTGGGCTGTGCTACCAAATGCACCAAACAGTGGAGCTGTTGTAGAGTTTTCAGAGCAAAATCTGTTAAGTCGTAAATAAACAACTATCGTAACAGACCAACTACGTAGCAGTAACTTATTCATGATAAGTAAGGGTTTGGATTATTGAAATGAATTTTCTTTGGTTCTAAAATCATAACAAACAAAGTCTGAGTAGCATCACAACGAGAATTAAAGAAGTCACAACAAAATTCAATTTGAAGAATTTGTGAACACATAACACTACACTATATTCCAGTTTTTATATTCTTGTGAGTCTTCTTTAGCTGACTCAGAATTATAGCTAATATTTGCTCTAGACTATAACTATCGATCTATGTCATCTTTTTTCATATATTATATATTGCATTGGTGTGCGCTTTTAATCAATATTGCCTAAGCGAATCCTTAATTCTTTGAATGATCAATACACGCGTAATACAAATACACCTTATCAAACATCAATTATTACTCATACATACTTATTTTATCAAAATGATTTTACCGAACAACTTCTTACTTAAGACGAATTATCTCAACATACCTATCTACAATGTTATAATAATACGTTACATAGATGAATTAACTCTAAACCGTCGAAACACATTTTTTAGTACTTAGGTGTAGATTGCCGACTGCCAAATAATAACATTACTAATATGTAACTGTCATCTGTGGGAGTAACTGTTATGAGTGTGCTAATCAATTATGGAACTGCTAATTATAAATATGCGGAGAGAAAGAAAGGCGTTCAAAAGTTTTGTTCATAATTTGTGATGCCAGAATCCATTCACCCATAATGGCTCATAGAATCATGAGGTTTTTGTTTATAGGGATGTTCCAGATTCTCCATCTAAGATAAGCTATAGAATAGAAGAGCCCCAACCACATCTTTCTGCACAGTTTCCATTGCAAAGAGCATAACATTTTGGGAGAAAAGTATGAGCATATCCGATATAAATCTTTATTTATTTATACTTTATATTTCCTTTAGTCTGCGTGTGCTCTATGTGTCGCGCCGTGTCACTTGCAAGACTTCCTCGTTTGTTCGCGTCATTAAAAGAAGAGATTTTTTGCAAGTTTTCCTATGTAAGCTTATAATGTAGAAGGAAAGATATAAGTGCTAATGTAACTCAAGAAGATGGAGAGTTTTTTCATTTCACTTCACTAAATTCGCTTCGGTTTCTCTCCAGTTTCCTTCAGAGTAGATCGACACGTTTCATTTGCCCTTCTTCTATTTCTTTTCATATTGTGAGCTATAGGGACTGCACCTAACATCTCAGTCGTCTTCTCTGTTTTATGTGCACTTTGTCTAGAGAGAGAAAGAGAGAGAGAACATGTAGTAGTAGTCGGTAATGTACTTACTAGTGCACATCACACCACACGGCACACTTTTGGTAGTTACCATTATGTGACTTTCTTTAGTCTGTTGAAAGTCGGAGTGTTGTAGTGCCAGGCCAGTGCGTTGGAGGAGAGTCGGAGATTCTGTGTTCGTTTGTGTACATGCAAGCAACCAGTTTTGTTCTACAGTCGAAGATTTGAAGGCAAGGAAAAGGCTCCTCTTCTTTTTCCTCTTTCTGACAATGGCTCAATTTGGCACGCATCTATCTACACACTTTACACTTATCTGAACCTAAATGGTTTTCTCCTAACAGCTCCCTTCACAAAACTCCATCCACCAAACTACGCTCGTCTCACAGAGAAAAATGGCACACAGTTACATGAAATTTTCTCTATCTCTTGCCAATCTGTGTGTGGGCTTTGTCAACTCAAGTCATCTTCATCTCCGGAGGCGGACTCAACTTTCATTGGTTTAGGACGAGATTGGAACTAACTGCTAGGTTATGGTAGGGACATCAAGGAGATGCTATATAGCCTATATATATGTACTTATGACTCCGCATGTGACCCACTGCAAACATCGGAGTGTGAAATCATGTTGCACTCATTCCTATAGCAAAGAATAGGAAGAGAAGAAGGGAGACAGAGAGAGACGAGCCGACAAAGTGAACGGAACTTATTGTTAGCTACTTTAGAGATTTTAACTCGCTCTTTGATTTCTATCTGAGATTGGCCCTTTTCTTCCTCTCAGATTGCACTTGTGGTTTCCAAACCATGAATAAGTTTAGAGCGTGAAGGAAATCTTTGCTATTTCATAGCACACAAAAACTTTTAACGGATTTTCTTTTTTAAAGCTAATCCTCTGAAGGATATAGATCTCTATTTAACTACTTACTTAGTTAATGCAAAGTCGAGATATTAATTCGCTTTCAAGTATGAAGCGTTTAATCTCTCCGGATATTACTTTGTACAGTAGTTTTAAACTATAATAATGCATTCTTGTGTAATAATGCAAGATTAATAGCATTTGTATGCAAAACTCGTATTTTATTAGATAGAGACAGAATAGCTCTTTCCTACTTATTTAATAAGTACTTTATTGCATTGCTACTGTGTATACCTATATTACTACATTTTAGTTTACATTATAGCAACCACCGCGCACCAGCTCACTTTCCATTCATTGTAAAATTAGCTAATCAAAAGAGAGTAAAGGAGAAGGCCATGAACTCTGAAAATTAACACTAGACAGTGATTCATCATATAAATATGACAGACATTAAATTGAAGATGTTTTATTTTTACGATTATTACCTTCAAGTACCCATTTTGAGCGAAAATAGAGAAAAATTCGTAGAAAAAGAGGGCATTCACGAACTGGCTGTAAGAGAATGCAGAGAGGAGTTCATATGGAGCGGCTGCATCTTTTCATTTGCTCCTCTCTGGTGTGTTGATAGTATTTTATCTTCACGTTCTGCTCCACACCGAGAGGTATATAAGGAGGGTAATAGTGGCGGGCGGGCGGGTGTAACTGGGCCGTAGCCTTAAAGCCTATTTTGCAAGTGTTGCCTATTTCTTGTCCCATAAGTACAGATACGTCCACAGTGCCACACAAGGAAATGACATAATATGTACTGTAATATGACATGATAGTGGAAGGCAAATGGAAGTTAGCGTACTATCTGTTTGATCGTGTCATACAGGAAACATAACAGAGCTGCGTTTGGTTTGTGCTGGCTCCGGCTATACTCTCTGCTGGCTTGCAGTGGCCCATAACGTAACGTAACATACACTTACCATCAGCAGTAAAATAAAGCAGAGGAAAAAGTTATTTTAAGTCTTAAAAGTCCCATAAAGCGAGAGAAAAGTGCAGTTTTCATGCAAATTCCCTCTCAGCGGGGATCAATTATTTCGACACAGACTCCAGCCTATCTCCTATATCCCCTCGCAATAAATACAGACATTTCCCTACTGCCCCTATACTCCTCGTCCTCGCACACACTACATCCATACGCAATACGGAGAAGTGCTAGTTGGACTATAGCAAGTTAATGCACTGTACTGTTATTCTATCTCTTATTATTATTACTATCCGAACAGAACTGAAAGTACTGCATCGCACCGTATTCACCCACATCACTGCCTCTTCGCCCGGACTAACTAAATTCATTTCTCATACTCTGATCTCCTACACACTGTTTTCCACTCCTCTAACCTAATACACCTACTTATACTGACGGAGATGATAGAACTATAGGATTTGGATATAAGTCGGCCAAACCAGAAAAACCAAAGTGTTTCTGTCGTTATTATTCAAAGTCTGAGTTCCGTCCGTACAAGTTCGGTTCACTACGTACATTCATCCTCCGTAGATACACACTTCCCTTTTATTCTTTTAATGTCTCCTAGCACGAGTCACACAGTCAGGTTCAACTCAGCAGTCCTTTCCTTGTCAGCAGCATCGGCATTGCGAAAAATTGTCCGAACCGTCGACTTGTAGTAGGGAGATGGGAGGAACTCCCAAACTCTCTTTCTCTCCCGACAACATTCAAGAGTTGAAACATAAAAAACCCAAGTGCTACGCTATAAGCGGTAGAAACACCCTGCAAACGCCAGTAGGAGCCACACCGATCCTTATAAGTAAGACAGTTAGTTATAAAGTACACACATTGCATATATAGCCCTTCTGAGTAGTTAGTCGAGAACCGAACCACCCTGCAGGGTACTACATTAGATTACATTGCTTACATCGCAATGTATTGTATTGCTGCATTAGATTATATTAAGCGTTCATTGGGAAGCATTGTCCCTTCCAAAGCGACTCTTTCCGCCTATAGCAGATAATATGTAAAAAGAGTCTAACAAGAATATCGGCAACCAGACCACCATCCCACTCTCCATTTGCTCTCTCTATCTAGTAATGCTTACATGCACTCATCCTCAGTAGTCATTACCACATTCATGTCGATTTTGGAATAGACATCTACATTGAAAACGACATCCCGATAGACGTTTGAATTCCGTTTACAACCTTAGACGACACAGATATGCCATTTGCCTATATAAATATCGAGTCCTCACACAAAATTACGTACACACAACACGCTACACATACGTGGATGGTAAAACATTAGAGATGTCGAGATATTCCGATAGCTACACCTAAATCGTCACATGTAGAGAGATCTTTAAGTACTTGCGGAAGATCCTCTGACTTACACTATATGAGAAAGGCTTAGAAAAGTAAACTAAGCATAAGAAGAAGGGCTCTGTCTTTAATTTGGAATATAGAGAACAGATAAATGCGTAACATAGAACTGGAATGGCTATACGTATCTATCAAGAATGAGATATATGCCCGGAATGGGCAATTGTCCAACAACCATTGTTAAGTGCCGAAATTTTATTTTATCTTTGGACTAACTTGAGTTAGTTGCTGTTGAGGCTAGAGAGGACAACCGAGTTCCAGCTTGTGTGTATGTCGACGACTGTAGCTGGCTATTTACTGGTAAACAGATATATTGCTACATGCAGCTTACAGGACTTGTATCTGTAGAGCCTACATAAATAAGTATAATGTACCGATAGACAAGGACAAAAAAGTATCCCAAAAAACACGGATCTTTAAATCAAATCAACTAAAAGCCAAAGTGCACAATCTGTAGTCGTGTGATACATACCTAGCATTGATAGTAAATAAATGCGCAGGAAAGCATCTAAAAACCCGTCTCCCACACAAACAGTCGTAACAAGCACAGTTTGCGTAGGAACGTAAAGATAGCGTAATACTGTCCTAGTGTTGCATCCTAATGTCCTTAGGTAGCTCCGTAATGTAACGTAATGCAAGACGATTGTGTGGAAATGCGTGAGAATGTGTGTAAGGTATGTCTGGGACAGATAGTGGAAGAGAGACACAATTCTTTCTCGGCAAAAAGAGAGCAAGAGCAAAGGAAGTGAAATAGTAAAGACAAGTCTACTAAAACAAAATAAAGAATTGGGTCTTGCTCGGCTATCTGCCTGCGTCGACTGTGTGTGTGTTCTACTACTCTGTGCTAATCCGTCCCTTTAGCTCTCTCTTTATCTCCCTCCTCGTCCCTCATAGCCTTTACTTCAACTTGGGTTAGGTCTCCTCTTGGCTTGGCATGCCATTGGCCTGGGATGAGTTGACTTGGCTTTGACTTTGGCAACCGAAAGACATCATAAAGTTCAATTCCCTGTCCACAACCAGAAATAATAATACATTATTTCTTGTTGGAACAGTGCATCTATGTCTGTAGTCGCAGATAGGACTTTGCACTCCGCTCTGTGTGTGTGCGCACACCAGTCTCATGTCGTTAAATAAGCTTAGTCTTTATGAAAGGCTTAAATAAATACCTACCTATGCACATGAATCCTATTCCGACTTCTCTAGCTACATACCAGCATGTTTCAGCCATAACTGAGATTCCTTAATGTTCTATAAATCCTAATAATAATAGCAAATCCCACTAAAATGAATCCAAACATGTCAATATAAGCACAGTATACGAAATTAATGATGTTTATACTTAGGTAGTACAGGTAAATTATTTTTTCATAATTATATTGGCAATTCTTCAGAAATAGTATATCAATTTTTTCTATTTGTTCAACGTTTTATTCAAAACTATATAGTATCTACAGATTTGGTGCAGATGGAATTGTGTTATTCACGCACATTTTATTATTTTGTGCTTGAATAAGGACTACTTGTGTTGGGTGATGTGAGTTTGTTTATTTTTTATGCTGTAGTGGCCGTAAAGACTGAATATAGAAATAGATATAGCCAAGAACCGTCCGTGTAAGAGATGATATTGTCTGGAATGGGATGAGTGAATGCTACCTACGATAAAGAATGATGTTGTCAATGGCTTCCTCTCCTCATTCTAAGATACGATGACATTTTTCTTCTTGGCTAGTTTTAGTAGATCAGAAAATTTTATTTAATGCGAGAGGGAAAGTCGCTTTGACTGATACACATTTTTCTCGCTCTATTTGTTTCGCCTTGGAGTTGGAGTGAATGACAAAAACATGCGTCATGCTTTCTGCTGTTTTATTTCTACTTACTAGAGCCGAGTTTCTTTGCTAGCTATCATAAACCATGATTGTACGTAGCTGGGAGGATGCTGGAAGCTACATAGGTAGCTGTGCTTGTGCTATTGGATTCTTCTTCTTCTTCTTCTCCAGGCAGACGACACAATCTTGGTCTAGACATTTATCTTCCACATTCGAATATTCATAGGACAATACAAAATTTTGAATGTGTCTGCAATCTTTTGGAAGGGGAAAGGCTTACTTAAGGAAAGTAACATAAGTCAAGTAACATATAAATAAATAAAATATGGAGCCAAGGAGCAAAGTAACAGTTCGTCTTGAATTAATCCGAATTACTTATGGCGTGTCCAAAATAAATCATTCGTAGACTCACTGTGAACGGGCTGCTGAAGGTAGCAAATGTATTAGATAAAATTACAATAAATTATTTTACTCTAATAAACACTAATAACGTAAGCAGGGAGAAATTCCTTTAGCAGAGAACAAGTATTTGGGAAGGCTACAAATAGTGCAAGTATCGAAAAGAAACGCAGCCAAAAATACAATGCCTTGGGTAGTTGAGGAATAAATGTGTCACGGAAGAAACCTTAAGCTGATATAAACTGAGCTAAAACAGAGGAGTAATAGTCTATTGTATGTATGTACATAGAGAAGTTTAAGGAAAAGCAATTCCTAGCGGCAGAGTCGACAAAATTGGATGACAGAATAAAAGAGACAAGAGAGTTAAAGAAAAAGGGGAAAGAGTGGAAAGGAAATTACGATGCAGCTCCTATAGGTAGAATGCCTGGGGGAATCTGGTGAGAAATGATTTATTTCTCCAAAGATACCTTTATCATTTGACATGTGGGATATGCTCATACGATAGAAAAGGATAAAACACAATAGCCACAGAGAGGATCCGAAGAGAAAAAACACTCTCACTAAGTCACAACGATATCATAGCTACGATACAATGTAATAAGAAAAAAATCTCCACTCTTTCTCCTCCTGTTACTTTACTATCAACTCAATTTAACTCAACTAACAATAAGTTAGACGACTGACTTGAGTTGAGCATTGTGCTCTACTGTCCTCTGCTCCTCCTTCATATACACTCACCAGTACATTATGATCATATGGCTATATGGCTGTATACTTATGACTATATCTATATGACTCTTTCGTATTATGTGATGGTCCTGGCTAGCATTACTTACTAGGACATAAATTCCAACACAAGTTCATCCTACAGACAGATGACATTATATTCACAACAGCCAGCCAGCCACAGTCAAAGAAAAAGAAATCCACTGCCATAGAATGAATGCCCGGAGGAATAGCAACAAGGTAAGCTAAGCACAGGACAAGTAACTACCTCCACAAGATGTTGCTATTAAGTAGTAAATCCAAAGCTAAATCCCAAATCAAAGGCAGCCAACCAGCCAAACCAAGTCAACATCCTTTAGCTACTTTCCTTATTTACTAACTGCACTCTTCTGCCATGTCCTAGCTCCTATGTGCCTAATGTACAAAGGACCCTGTCACATCTCGGAGAATAGACTAATCAGACAATTTTATATCTCGCGATAAGCCGGCTTTCTCGATTTCATTGTCATTTATTTATTCCGCTCTCCCTCTCCCATGACTTTAACTGCACTATTATGCATTATGAAGTGTGAATGAATCAGTTGAGGCGAATAGAAGCTAAATTATGATTAATGAATTAGGGGGAGGAACCCCAGGCTCTGCCTGCCTCAGCTCTCTTCTGCCTCCGTCTCTATGCAGCTCAATCCGTACACTCTGAATTTAAAATGCAATGAGCAAGAGCAATTTACATGAACCCAATGGAACTATAGCTATGTAATGTACCACCATATAGAACATTACATTACAGATGTACTCTGCCATATTATATCATGTCATTTATGTAAGTATGTTTAGTTTTAACGAGAACCTTGCATCTCTGGCTAATGTTATTCCATCTTCTATTTTATTTGTGTCTGTTCATATTTCACATAGCAGTGCCATTGCCTTCGCCGCGTAATGGATGAGAGCTGTCTGTCCTACACTAAATCCCTATGTTGGTACAACATGTACGTTGTTACAATTTGTTTCTTGTAAATTCATCCTTACAATTTAACATATACTAGACATGCTCTATTCAAAATTAACCCCAATGAAAACATTTTCAATACAAAATAGAAGTTCTTTGACCATAATGAAAAGCATCACAATTAATAAATACCAACATTATAACTTTGTAACAACAGTGCCAACCATATGCCGGCATTTAAGCTTCACTTGTCAATCTTCACAAATGCTATTGACAGAGATATCCTACACACAACGCTGAAAATAGGGATCTTCGACAAAAAATGCACTAAATACAATCATTAATAATGCAATTTGTCCTTGGTGGCCTTGCAACAATATATCGATTGTAATAGTTTCTCCAGTGTTTCTTTTCTGACGAATAAGAAACGTAAAGTTCGAACATTGAATTTAATTATTCGTGAGAAATTGTTACTACGTAGTAATTACGCTCAGATAATTATTGCACACCTTTTTGTGTTTAATATAACATAGACACCCTCCCACTATTTCGATTAGGTAGATACATAGTGTTTTATTCTTGGCAAATTATTTATGTCCTACCCCAAATGAAAGGAAAAGATGGAAATCAACAGCATCCGTTTAATATATGGGCTAGGAATAAGTAGGAGGGATTTGTTTCCTATAATTTTACGGGGTTAGGGACGTTGCACAACTTAGAATTGCAAGAGCTCTGAGTTAGTTTAGATAAGAATATCGGTCATGAATTTTTTATGTATGCATTATCTGAAGAGTAGAAACGCCCGTCTGACCCATTCTTTTATGATAAAAGAATGGGAGTAGGAGTAATTCATTTCGCCAGTTTCGTTTTCTACAGAATATACAGATAGTTACGCTAGAGTAAGTGTGCAGTAAACTTTTTGCGGGCACACAAACACTTTCAACCTTTAGATAAGGACAAGAAAAGGAAATGCTAGAAAACTGTTTCACCAACAGTACAACAAAGAAAGACGGAGTAGAGCGCAAAACTGCAATGATTTCCTCTCACGAATTTCCTATTGTGTAGTTATGCTAAAATTAGAATTTAATTTGATATTGTTGTAAGGAGAAAATAATAAAGCTGCCACATTTGCATAATTGTAGCAGGACACTTTTATATCACTTTATTGTGTAGCTGTGTGACATAGTAGAGTAAAATATTTAGCTGGATCACTTTCAGCATTTGTTTACTTTTCTCGTTTCAATTTAGATGAATCTAAGTAAGTTGTAGACTGAATTCATCAGAGTACGATCTGGCTCTGAACCGCAGAAATATTCCGAGCATGTACACAATGCAAATCCCAATCACAAGTTAGATTACTCCTTGTGTCAACTGAGTGTAAGTTTAATCAGAGTGGAGTCTCCTTTTCATTCTACTTATTATTTTTGGCAGCGAGTATATTCCCCCAATTACACAATAAAACAAGTAACACGGCGGCACTCGCACTGCAAGGGCAAGTCATAGGCCGAGGTCTACCAAGAAGAAGAATTTATCTACCTCCCACTTACTCAATTATAACATTACTGACTGTAACTAGCTACACTGAGCTAACTATACATATATCGCACTAAAATCAGTGAGATAGAAGAAGAGGATGAGTTACACGCTAGACTAGCTATTTACACAAAGTCAGTGACTGTGAATATAGATCCAGTATTGTCGTCTCGTCTGCGTATAATATTCTGCTAAGATGTGAAGTGTAGTAGTTAGACGTGTAGAAAAGGAGAGCTGCTGAAATGAGTTGGTTGCCAATGGGAAGCTATAATATTTCCAGATAGCGAAAGTGACACAACAGTAATAGTAATATAGCATTCATCTGCTAATTATTTTTGTAATCCATTCACGTCTCCCTTTTGTTTGTGTTTGCTTCAAAGACTGCACTGTGTGCCAAGTTAAGGGAAGAGACTCTCTTTCCAACTCACTCAGATGTAAAAGGAGGGATGGGAAGAAAAGTGCTCTCTCTCTCTCTCTGCCGATGATGCAAGGATACGTCTGGGTCCCTATCTTCTTCACACATATATCTCTCCATCTTTATGTCTATCTAGACGCATTCGTTCCATTAGATTGCTAAAATGTGGACAAAGTCGACAATAGGGACTTTTTTATTTCACCTTCCTTCCAATCTCTCCATCTGTCTATACATTATCAACGGTGCTTTATGTTATCAGTACATTTACTCCTGCTACACACAAATCTAGTTCATCCTTTCATTTGCTTCGGCTCGGAGTCGCTTTGGCGAGCTTCCCTCCAGTTTACCCGAAACTGACAACAAGTAAAGAAACGTCAGCTGAATTTGTATTAAAGATTTGCACTGCTCCAGCCTTGTACTTGCAAGAGGCAGACGAACTATCCAATTCCGAGTGCATGTACAGATGCACATGTGGCTGTGTGTGTGTGTGTGTGCTATGAACTGAGGATAGATCTACTGATTCCTATTCTCTTATGTCCTCTCCTTATAAAGCCATCGGATTTTCTATAGATTTTCTCTCTGCTGTTGCTTCCTTCAGTCCCTGCACCCATAACTACATAAATACATCAAGGAAGACGTATAGACGACTTTATATCTTCAGTAAACATCCCTTCCTCCAAATATATTCTATAGATGAAGACACATTGATAGTGAAGATGGAATCAGAGAGCTACCTATAGAGGTAGGCTCTACCTATTCTCTCCCGGCTCCTTCGCATATTGCAAGACAACTCCCTGAAATTCTACTCGCAATGCCTGAATTGAATCAGTTCTTATATCTTGACTTAGCTCTTGGCTACGCTTACTCTTTAACTTATTTCTGCAGTCAATCCAAGATCTACAGTTGTCTAGCCGTCAGACCGTCAGTTTTGATTTTGCGATCCCAGCTGCTTGCAACCACGCTTCTTATGAACTACCTACCCTCACTGAACTACAATCTTCCCTCAAACTCTACTATTATCTATATATACTTGTCTGCAGAGTTTTCCAGCTGCAGTTACATCTCCTTGATACCTTAAACTATGTACCTTTACAGATATAATACGTCCTATGCATTAAATTCAGCACTCGCTATTTTGCAACTACTATAAACCATTCTTTTATAACACAAGTATGTCTCACTTTATCATTTTGACTTCGGCACTTTTACAGTAGCTAGCTAAGGGCTACAACAACTAGAGCATGACCGGGTAAATAAGCATACTTACTTTCCAATTCAATCCTAAATTCCCAACTTTATGTAATTAAATCTACTTTAAAATAAAATCATCTACCTACTGTAGGAAGTATCGGGCGTATCTAGTGACAAGAGGATAACATTCACTTGTAGGTTAAAAATTGAATGTCAAAGTCACAATGAAAATATTTATCCTGCCTTTTAACTTTTAACTCTATGACCTATGACAATCCCGTAACGATTACTGTTCACTTACTAGAAGTAAATGGTGTGCAGTTGTTAATTCGTTTATTAATACCTAATCGTTTCCAGTGAACACTTTGGGTCACAGCACTACTAGTATTATAATATTAAGTACCTCTTTGTGCATTATAGTGATGAATGAGGAGTAGGGAGACAAAAGGATGTGGGGTTGGACTTTGGTTGTATTAGTGAGTTAAAGATATAGAGCTGAGTAAACGGAAATCAAAGAAGTCACAATGGCAGAGATAAAAGAGTTGATAGGAAAGCTAAGCGATTTAATTGGACTTTTGTGGCATGACCTATAAAGGAGAATGAAAGGAACTCATTGCCAGTTAACTGATTCACTCAACATGAGGAGCAGTAACATATTGCATGCTTTCAGCTAACTTTCCACAAAAACACAACTCCATATCATCAATCCCACCCCACCCACCACGAGTACACAACAACACCACAAAGACAACATGATAGACCAAATACAGGAGTCATGTTGAAACCAATTCTGTGTCTGTACAAATATAGGTTAGCTCTATTCAGCCACTCTCTATCATTATATTCCAGATAAAACATTTCCTACAGCAGCGACTACAGTCCCACAATGCCATCCTTCGCTAAACCGAGCTCATATTATTTGTTTGCCATTGCACTCCTATGTAAGTAGTAGGGGATAGGTATACATGAGGAGTGGGTATTAGCGAGTGTGCAAAGACACAATAGCCAACTAGCGTGCCTCCGTTGAAGTTGAAGAGGAAATTGATTCTCTAGAGACAGTACACAAAGTACCTATCTCTATTATATATGTATAAAGTGTCTAGCGTACTTATCAGCCATGCTCAAGCTCCTCTCCAGCCTATCCAGCCAACGAAACCACTCGGCACTCTCTCTCTCTCTCCAGAAAATATATTATTTTAGCTCAATTGCAAAGGGAGGAGCAGAGGAAGGATGTTCTATTTTGATCTATCTTCCGTTGCAATATTGTAGCTATCTATCCATCCATCTCACTCTTTCTACGTACACGCTTACTTAACGTGCCTATACATATTTCCTAAGCAAGAGAACTACATCTCTGCCTAATTCCCTCTACTTCACCAATCTGTATTGTTGTAGTCCGCACTGCTATCAGTGCGACTCCCTTAATAACTCCCATCACTTTCACTAAAATGAATTCTTTACCACTACACTCCTGTGCACTGAGCATTACATGAAATACTTACAATAAAACGGAGTAAGTAATACGCTACTTCTATTACAGTTAGACAGAATTATTACCTTCCTAGATATATTCAGCTACTTGCTTTGATTTGCTGTAGTCCTGCCCATAGCCAGACATATTCACTTCCAGGATATAGTCGCTATAAATATAAATATAGGCTGGATATTTCGTCAAACTTTCTCTATCCTTCCTTTCCTTACGGACAGGGCTTTAATAATGGAGAAAGTTAACTTTCTCTCAAATTTCCTGGACTGCTGCTGTGCTATTCCTTTTAACATTACTCCAACATACTCAGCTTGTGTGGAGAGAGTGGCAGAGGGCAGAGTCGATTTCATCCCACTCCACTCTATTTAAACATTTGAATATAAAATACACACTTCAAAGGTTACTAACACTCTGCCTTATCCACTCTTGAAATAGATACGTACATCTGTATAGCAGTTGGAGAAAGAGAGACAATCTATTTGGCTAATCAGTCTCTTCCCTCTCGTCCATCCTTCGCTCATCCTCTTCCATTCTTAAATATTCACAATTGCAATTCCTTTTAAAATGTGCATACTTAAATAGACTGAAAATTCTCGAGAGAGAAACTCCATTTCTGTCTTGGCATTATACGGGGCGAGCATTGTGCTGTGATATTATTAGCGTGATACTACATTAGAGAGCCTAATAGCAATGTTGATATGTCTGTAGTGTACAAATGGGTAGAAGATGGCCTGGAGAAGGTGCTGCTGCTGCTGCATGCTAGTCTATTGCAGAACAGAAGAGCTACATACTACACGTCATTACTGAGGAGCATATCTTGAGTTTCCCGTAGGATTCACTCAGCGTAATAATAGGCTATCTAGGATGTGATAGTAGGTAGGAGCCGGGAAGGAAGAGTCAAAGAAAGGGAAGACGTGTAATGTAATGCAAGTTCACCGATAGTTTCTCTCCTCGTTCCATCTAATGTCTCAGAAGTACTTAGGGGCGAGAGTATAAAGGAGATGCTAGATCGTCTGCACTTCAGTCAACTGAAGAACTTCTCCTAGTGCCCTTAGATTTGAACTCATTGGCACGAAGAAACGTAGGAGCCACTTGTTCATATCATTACTGGAAATACTTTGACTTGACTTGTCTTCAGTTCACTTTCCTTCGGCTACACGGCCACTCTTCTTCTGATAGCAGCCGAGTCTCCTGCATAGAAGAAGACTACTCCTCTGTAGCACAATGGCAGTTTTCTCTCGACAAACTACTACATAATAAGTAGTTTGCGTTATGTAGTAGGTAGTTTAGCTGAGTTTCCTTGGTCGAGATGTGAAATTGGGGCACATGGCTTAGTCACTTACTCTGCTCAGTCTAACTTGCATACATTACGTATCTGTTACAGAAGAATGGCCGTGAGTGGGAATCCTCTTGCTCTTCCGCGTGCTTGCTTGGTTGGAGGTACTTTATAGGATTGCCAGTAGGATGAAGTGACTATCACAGTTACCTGTTATGTAGAGCAGGAATCGCTCTGAGAGGGATGGGCCCAGGCAAAAGGCACAACTCTCATGTTCATCGTAAAACTAAAGCCAAATTAAAAAGCCCCAGTCATCCATCCTGCTCGTCTTTCTACGCCACGACTCTTCTCTGTCGAGTGTCGACTCCCAGCCCTACTCCCAATTCTGCCTACCTTTATAAGTGTACCACTTTATGTATTACTTACTGCCATTTCATTATACCTACAGATCCCACACTCGTATCCTACCCTACCTACCTGAGCACGGCACTCCATAGAAATACTACAACTTCTCCATCAACTATGCACTTATACCGCACTTTTCACTTGCTTATGGTGAGCATTAACCACTATAACTGTATCCAGGAGCAGTAAATAGTTATCTTATCTCCGCCAAAGAGAATTGCACTCCTAGAGACAATAGATTAACGATACCGCAGGATTTCACTATAGAAATATATTTCCTATCTGATTCTCTATCATGTTAGCTATATAAGACGCCCCTATACTCTATGTATATCATGCTTCAAAATTGGTTTATCTAATGTTCTCCTGTGGAATGTAATATTATGGCCATTAATACTGGCTTAAACCCAAAACGTATCATTGCAAAGAAAAAATTGTCAAGTTTCACATCATATCAGTCGAGTCGTTTACTAAAGACTCCTGAGTAGAAGGAAAACGCTAATAATACATAATATGTTTGCTAGTTTTTATAGGTATATCAGTAGTTTCGAAAGACTTCTGTGCTCCTTGTCTCCCAAAGGATATGTATTACCACGGAGAAAATCATGAGACTGCCATTTCCTAAATATGACGAAAGTGTAGAGATGTTTTGTTATGTGTGCACTGTAATGTTAGGTAGTGTTTACGGGAAATCTTTTTATATTATTCTCTTGCTCAAAATAACGAATGCTCTAGTTTTTAAAACTTTAAATTACATTACATGAAAGAGAAGAGAAGAAAATGAGCCGTGCTCTGCATGTCTTCGCGTTAATACTAGATTTGTACTACCTGAAATGTTCATGTAGCCATTACTTTTTGTATGCGTGCATACTCATACGTGGATAATATAAATACTACGTATTGATTCAACTGCAGTCTGCAGTATGCACCTAGGCAGATAATGCGAATATAATACCTCGTCTCAAGGAAATATTCTTCACCCGTATTATCTGTAGACTGTAGGAGCAGAGATATTCTGAGAACTATTCCGGGCTCTTAAACATACTCTACATTCGCGTTACATAATGCGAATACATATACGAATTTCATGAGCTGAGTAGATTCTATAAAGATGAGCTCCTATATCTGGAAAAGTAAATACGGAGTAAGTATGCATGAGTATATGGTACAATTTATAAGGAAAGCTAAATGTGTAAAGCTAATGCTTGATATTTTAGGAAGGCTGTCTTAAGATCTCTCCATCCATCTCACATCTTTCATCTTCCTTTTGCAATAAATAAAAGTGTTTTAAGCTCAAGAGTCTCATCTCCCCAAAGAAATACTGAAGAACATTTCTTTGAAATGAAAAATAACGGAGCCGAGGAAAATGTGCTGCAAGACGGATTCGGGGATAGTAGTGGATTGAAATAGAGCATATGACATTAATTTTAACGTTGGTACCCACTACACGAACACGATGTAAAACATCCAATAGTACAAATAATGCTTCTGTCTGTACTTTCAGTAAATTGCTTTAGCATAAGTCCAATCATCGTACTTCATACAGCCAACGTACACAAACTCCCTCTCCCAAATACCAGATGCCTTTGTGCCTCACAATATTTTTCATCGTCTGCTTTCAACCGAATAATATGAGAAAACTTTCAGGAAAGCTCGACAACTTTCCCCAAATTAAACTATCATAATATTTTCAATTTAGATTCTTAGATGTAGTCTTAGCCTTTCCTTCTTCTACACAACATATATACATGCATTATCATGTCGAGTTTTTTGTAGGGACCATACTGCGTTATAATAATCAAGCGCTCTCAATAGTTGTGCAAAACGCTTTCATATTGACAACCAAGAGTTGTTTTTCAATATACATGGGTGGCTGCAGGAGTTTGCACAGTATACAATTTTATAAGTTTAATGAATTTATATTCATTTTACAGAATGAATTCTAAAAATATGGTGATGAATTATTTGATGAATGGGACGCAATGATCTATTTATTAGGAATGATAGTAAGGATCAAGTAGTCTGAGTGTATTGTGTTGATTGTGATGCTTACATAATGCTTGCATAAGTATTGCTTATATAATGATTACATAATGATTACACAACAAGACATTCATCCTTAACGCAAATTGCTCCAATTAGGATCGCTTTTAAGGTACACTCCTACCATCATTGATGTACCTGACTACCTATGAATAACACATAAGTAGTAGTAGTGGCAGAGTAGGAAAATTATAGACAAAATGAAACGAGGTGCACAGAAATAAATAAATGTCGGAATTACGTAGCAGCCAGAGCATTAGGAGCTTGAGATAAGTTTGTAATTATTAGGAATGTCCTTGCATAGTTACTGTTAGTGGGGTAGAATGTACAATTTACCTTGAGCGTAGTTATTTAGGTATTCCCGCAATGAATCCTCTCTCGAGTTTCCTATATTTTCTCAATGTCGACTTAAATGTTCCTGAACTGAATAGATCGAGGAATTTTATTGAGTTGGTAGCATAATCGTAGTGCTAAGACCTAAACTGCAGTAGAAAGGAGTAGGTAGTTGGGGAAAATAGCTACGCACAGAGAGTCACGCAATGTGTAATATGTTAGTAAGTGTACTCGGTAGTTGCCTTCCCTCTCGCTCTTCACATTTCCGAATGGAATTCCCATCAGAATTTGTATGCGTAAGTTTGTTCGAGGCAGCAGCGTTAGCGTCTTACTTTCTTCACTAACCATCGCATTCCTTTGGGTTTATTTCTATTCAATGCAGCTTCGCTGGAGAATGTCTGTATATACAGAGGAGTCCACGGTGCGAATGAAATACTGAAGAGGTTAGTTTGTAAATTGGAAATTAACAGGAACATGTTCAGTTCGAGTGGTGTCGCTTTCGCATCAGGTTCAACTCCGTGCGTGTGATCTTGAAACTTTCGCTAGGATGCACATGTGCTTAGAAGATACTTTCCGTTTTACTAAGTAACTATGCAGTAGGTAGTTACATTGTTAGAAAGTCGCAGTGAAATTGGCAATTGTATGTAAGTGCCCTTCTAAGGGAAGCATTAAAAGTTTAGTTGAAGACTATTATCGCTATATACATATGTGTGTTTGGTTATTGTATGCGTAATGGGGACTGCGTGTATGTTATGTGCATATTAAAGAGGCTTATTGCGAATCTAAACGCTCATGAATACGTACACAATGCTCAGCAATAGAAGTCTGTGCAGTTGATTTGTCTTTTCCCGTTCTTCGTGAGCCATAGGAATCATAAGTAGGATCTATGCAATATACGTAAGTTCGAGTTAAGGCAAAAAGATGATTAAATTGGAGGAAGGAGTGGCAATTGAGAGCAGTGAATGCCTTAATAAAGGAGAATCGATGACTTCTTCTGTAATGCACCAAATAATCGTAACGACAATGACGAAGGGAACTTTGGAACTCATAGAACTTTTTGCCGGAATAATTGCTCATTTAATAGCATCTGACGAATAATCTGCTGATGCTCTTCTACTCTTAAACGACCTTGCCATAACTTATGCTTAAAAGGGAAACTGAGCAGTTAGTAAAATTAATCACTGCATTATATATTATTGGACAACAACACTTTAATTATTGCCCAAAGAATAAGCGGAGTAAATAGCCAGGTCGTTCGTAATCGTAAATAAGTGCTAACTCTCTCTCTCTCTATAATTTACATTGCATATTGCTATTGATTTCAATGCAAGTCGGACACGTTAAGAGGTCTAGTAGTAGTTAGTATAATATAATTATAGTTCCTGGTAGCATAGGCGGAACGACATTGGGAGTAGTCTTGTAGTAAAAGGAGTAAAAGTGAAGAGGGTTTAGAAGAGCCGGAGAGAATGTAAGACATGGACTGTTCATAACACATTTGGCAAACTAATTTAGCAAGCCGTTTATCTTAAGAATAAGTAGAGTGAGTGGAGGAATAAAACGTTTGTTTGCATTTCCAGTTGTCTGCTGTGACTGTGTAAGCTGGAGTGAGCTGACGCATCTATCTATAGCATCTGAAATATGTAGTGCTCTGTTGTTGTGGAGTGAAGGGAGGGAAAGAGTTTTCGCAAGGGATGTCAGGAGTCGGGACGGGAGTGAGTGGTGGGAGTCACGTCTTCCTTGCATTAGCCTATTACTTGCATGGCTAAGCCATTGGTAAAAGTTTCGCACTTTGAGCCTAATACGAAACAATATTCCCTGCTTATTTCGCTTTTATTTCTCATCTTATTGTGTCTGATGAGAAGTCATCTTTGGCAAGTCTGAGGCAAAAGGCAGAGTATGTTTAGCTGGGAGGCTATTTGCCGAGGCATTTGAGAAACTGTTACACAGCATTAGTACGTACTAGAGTACAGAGAGGAATGGTTCGGCTAAGTCTAAGTTATCCCATTTACATTCATCGCTCGTCCTCTTCGTCTACATTTCTTCAAAATGAAAAGGAAAAGTGTCCTTTCCTCGCCGTTCCTGTCTTGGAACTTGTATAAATTTGCAAGATAAGACAGAGGAAGGCCGGGAGAATTGCTGGGGAGAAAAGTTGCAAACTTGGTCTGTCCTGCGTAGTCCTCGTGATTTTGTTTGTATTTTGCGAGGGTAGGAGAGACAGGGCAGTGTGCAGCTAAGAATATATTTATCCCTCTTTTATATCCGCTTTAACTTTCCTCACACATCAACACATAACTTTCCCTCTGATAGCTTTGCTCACTCCAGCAGCCAACAGAGCACCAGCCTCAGCCTCGGCTATCGCACCAACCAACCGACAGACACTAACTAATGCCAAGACTAACCCACGGCCCATGTATTTCCGCAATTTATACGTGGCTAACTGAATGTACTGTGGAAAGGAGCTGTGCCACGATTCAAAAGGAAGGATACGATGGGATTTTTGATTGTATTTCTCAAAAATATATTTCAGCATAATATTATAGTTGTTTTCTTAGAGGACTCGGCTCATATCTCAATTTTACCACACCACATCGCGATGTAGCAGGCGATAGAGGAGAAGAGGAGGCCACTAGCACAAAACAAGAAAGAAAACCTCAAAGCATAACTTTAACTCTTAAGTACGTAATGTATATGCAACACAATAACTGCCGCCTCGAGTTTTTTCTTTGCTCTTTTCTTTCTAGCCTCCTCTCAGTCCTCTCGTCTCTCTTTTCCTACTCTCTCTCTCTCTCTCTCTCTCTCTCTCTCTTTCTACAGCTATTAATATAACTTACAAGCAATAGCTACAGTCCAGTATCACAATATCCCGACGAACTATAATAATATATCTATGTATGTATTTAGGGATGTATGTAATAGAAGAGAAATAGTCCCGGCTTAATTCCACACTATCATTCAATTCCCTTTGTTCTCAGATGTCTCATCTAAACAGAAGAACAGGGTTAAATTTTTCTGAGGGCTCCTAGCATTACTTTACTACATCCTTCAGTTTAGTTTCATTTATTTATTCTGTATCAGTATTCTGTAGTGTGTCTTGCGCTGTGCATGTGAATGCATCTATCTCCTCTTTTATTCCCTCTCTTTCTTAAACAGAATTGTTATTGTTAAAGTTCGTTAGTTAGCTCCTCTCTCATTCTCTCTCTTCCTCGCTTTTCCTTGCTCTCATTTCTATATTCTACTATTTGCTCCTTACTTACTAACTTTGAAATATTGCTAAAGTTTTCAGGGTTAAGTCTTCCTATGTGAGAATGGGACTTAAGAGAGAAGAAGAGTGACTGAGGAAGACCACTGCAGTCTACTAATGTAGTTGTTTGTGGGTGATGTGTGAAGAAGTAGAACTCTGCAAGATGTGCACTGATGCATTCATAGTCTCTTGTGGTGTGAGAAATAGACATTTTATTAAAACCCATGTGATGCCATCAAGACTCAGCTCGCACTGCATTTATAACTGAACGTGTACACTCTTTTCCTTTTACTCACTGCTCCTCCTATCTCACTAGCCCCATTAAATAACGACATCTCCAACACTTCACCAAATACAAAGTCCCTTGTGCACAAAACTTTGCTATGCATTCCCTTTGCTTGCACACTCCCTTCTTCTCCTTTTCATTCATTCACTTCAATTCTTCGACTAGGTACGTTATAATTTTAGCAACTACAAAGTCACGGACTATCGTAGCCATAAAATGTTGTTCTTATATTGTACATCATCTAATACGTTGGATGTGCTATTATTAGTTTGTTTTCATGTCTAATTAGCCTCGTCCTAACTTCAAAGTTAATCTTCATGATGTCTTCAAAGAAACTAAGTGAAAACTAAGAGTGTCTAAGCACATTTACCTATATAAACTCTTTCGGGCGCACTTTCTTTCTTCGTTACAATCCAAAGTCAAATTAAAATGAGTTGCTACGTCGTTGTCTGATATTCCGTGAAAGCAAAGTTACATTCCTTAGCTGACTGACTCTAAGAATTCTCTTATTTTTAGACTTGTAAATATCTTAGAATGTTTGCATGAGAGTTGTGTATATGCTTACATAAAACGTAGTAAGTGGAAAGTCACAAATAATATTATGGATATGCTACGATGTCCCTTTTTAGCAAGAGAAATAAAATATTAGATAGCTAATCATAAAAGAGGAACTAACTCAGGGTCACGTGCTAAAGGACGGAAAGGGATTTTAATATGTGCACTGTGTCGAGACATAAAGTGCCATTAGATTAGATAGAAATAGAGGGAAAAGAAGCACTCTGATTATGCATTAGCCCATTTTCTATGCTGCAGCAGCTCATGCATGGCATTTACTCAACTATAGCATTCCCCATGCACAAGATGCACTTATTGGAGTTTAAACTTCTTAAAATATGTATACAAGTTTACGAGTTGCTCCTTCCAACTGTCTGCCTGTACCTACTTGCTAATAAACAAAAGCTCCTGCTACGTAATTGTTCCGAGATGCAATTCTTCTGTATTGGTACTGTTGTTGCTGGAGAATGCACTTGTGTTGTGTTGTGTCTGAGTAGAGATAGAAGAATTGAGAAGGACAAAGGAGAGATGATGGTAGAGCCGACGTGTGTTGTGTAAGCTTGAGTAGGGAAGTGTCGACAAGATACATAATTTAACCGTGCATTAACATGTCTAAACTGAATTATTGAAGTGGCTAATGTTCAGGCGGTGGACATGTTTATGTATTCCTGTTCCACGGTAATAAACCT
Organism: Tomocerus nigrus; assembly: GCA_019776505.1. NCBI lineage: Eukaryota > Metazoa > Arthropoda > Collembola > Entomobryomorpha > Tomoceridae > Tomocerus > Tomocerus nigrus. Next base: position 697 of record JABASI010000494.1, on the reverse strand, counting down.
CCCCTTATTTCATCCCAGACACTACAAACGTGTGAAATGGAACAGTTTTAAACATTGTAAATCTTCTTTACGAGAATTTATACCGTAATCACTTTATTTTAGATGGGAATGGGACAAGTTATGCATAATCAACTTTTCTTTTCACACATTTCTCTCATACCAGGATAGCAATGAAAGCAATTAACGCTCCTATCCCTCCAAATTTTACATTTCCCCCATTTTTACATCTTTTGTTCCATAAACTCTAAGGATTGTTACATGTCTACTGGGCACCTACTATTTCACAAATGCAGTTTACAACTTTTAATCGCATTAATAACTTCTTTTTCAAGCATTCAGTTTTGGGTTACTTACCTACATGCCTAGTCTAACATTAATTTTAAGCAACATGCTTAATGGCTATCGATCCACTTACCTCTCCAGTAGTAATTTAATTAGCAGAACGAAGAGAAATATTGCCTCGTCTCTGCTTCTGTCACCTGTAATTAAAAATATAAGGAAACATTATTAAATGAATGTGATTTATGTAGGTCGCATTGTGCTGGTATACAAAATACTAAAATAAACATCTCGACTCTCAACAAACTCTTACAAGTACAATTTCTTCGCTCCACTTTCAGTGTCGTAATTTTCAATTGTATTTTTTGTGTTCCATGCAGAAATGATTTATTTCCCATTTGGCCGCAGGTATTAATAA
>JABASI010000493.1:0-37953 GCA_019776505.1 Tomocerus nigrus | reverse complement strand
CAGTTGGTCGATATCTCGAGGTCGTCAATACAAAGGGCTTTAAAACTGTTGGACTTTGTTCCAATGCCAGTCGAGATATCAATTTAATGATTGGCTCTTCGTAAGTCTCGAGGTTGTCGAAAATAAGAAGACAATTTTCGCCCGACAATTTTCTGTATATTTCTTCAACGAGAGAATTTAAATCTTTTTCTTGCCCCGTCTCCCCTTTTAATGAGAGGCTCAAATAATTCGTTGCTAAATTTTGGAAACTGTGAGTCAAATTTTGACTTGTTTCCGCATCAATCCAGATACAGTGACCTTTGATCATTTCATGAAAATATTTCGCAAAATTTCTAGCCAGTTCGCTTTTTCCAAGGCCACCCATCCCGGTAAGCGCTACAAATAGCAACGTCTTCGTTTGCAGACATTCCTGCCATTGTTTTCCTATCATTTTCATCTCGGCATCTCGACCGGAGTAGAATCTTGTAGGAATTTTGATATTGAACCAAATCGGTTCCGGTTTGTCGGTGTAAGCTTTATAAATTTGGGGTGCAGTGGTTTGGGGAATTTCATTTGAGGGAGAAATTTGCATATTTTGGAGAGATTTTCTCAATTGCTGGTCATTGATTTCAGCCAAATTAGTTGAACAAATATTCTCAATATCTTCTGTAACATTGCATTAATATTTTACTATTAAAATCTTTAAATGTGAATGTGTGCTACCGAAAATGCAGTTATTTTATTTTATTCTACCTGCAGCTTTAACACACCCAAATTGTCTCAATTTGTCGCATAAAGATTTTGGGGTAGCCTGTGCAGGAGGAGAGATACTTTTCCAGTGTTCCATAGCTTCCATGATAATAATGGAAATTGACGTGTGATGCTCCTTTTTCTCCAGGTCATGCATATCTGATTGATCAAATCCCAACAACCCTCTACAGAACAATCTCCAAGTTCTGCAAAACGTCCTATCGTTGGCAAGAATATTCACCACTTCAAAATCGGCAACGGAAAGCATTTCTGTCGAAAAAACAAACATCTCTTCATTTGATGCTCAAAAAGGAAAGAGGAATTGAAAAATGTGATCTTGTATACACGTCATACTTTTTTGTATACGTAATAAAATCTGCATATATACATAGAAGATAAATATTGTTATCCGATATGAAAATTACCTGTACAGTGAGCCATGATTAAGATTCCTCTACGTTTACTAGTTTAAGAAATTAATTTTTTATAATTAATTCGATTCGTAAAGTCGAGGGTTCTAATAGTTTCAATATTTAAAAATGACTGCCTCGCCCATGTAACGTCAGCGCAGCGTTAAGTGTAATCCTTTGCGACTTGTATATTTAATCTGCTTTTAGATAAGGTTGTACAATTGTTATCAGAAAGAGTTATCATCCATTTTGATTAGAATATTAATTGAGCATTCCACTGACCAAATGGACAGAGACCAACTTAAAATTGTTTAAAATAATATAATAGGATTCCTTATTATTAGTGCTACCCAGGGGCGTAGCCAGGAAATTCATTTGGATGAGGCTTAACTTTTTTATAATTTTTTTGGATTTTGAGCCAAAAGTAAATGAAAATTAGTTCAAATCTTTCATATTTGTAAATTATTTTTTTGATTAGTTTCTCTCTTCTCTCGGGATCTGCATGGGGAGGAGGGGGGGGGGGGTGGCCTTGACCACCTACCACCCGCTATATGGGCACGCTCTTACTCCTACCTTATTAAAATCCTGTTGTGTTGTGATTGCGACTCAAATGTGTGTGTGTAACTCATTACAATTTAAAATGATATAATCGATAACTACAGTAATCCGGGCGGTTGAAGCTTTTGTCATATTATTCCTCTATCGGCCAAAGAAGTTAACTGCAAACTTAATTGCACACCAAGGTAGATCGGTAGATGTAAAAATTGCACCGTAAAAAATAATCAAATTGTATGCTAAAAATGTATATTATATTATGTGACATGAATCAATTAGCATTACTTTTATTGAGCAGTATTTACGACAACAATGCAATGGGACGAATACGATTTTACACTATTTTACACTATTAGGCACTTATAGGTATACATAATACCAATAATTATTATAAGTATTTCTATTTTGGTATCTATATTGTCATTACAAAATTATGGCGACGAAGATACATTTAGGTAGGTAGTAAGCATAACCTAAAATATAATAGCTACAATAATTATACGCATACTGTAATGCATAAAACATCATAAAATATATCGTCATCGATCCATGTGTGTGTATCTATGTCATAATAATTATCTCTTCTGCATATATCGACAGGCATTCTGTAAAAAACAGTAATAAACATACTTTAATTGCAATTAACAATCTAATCATCCAGTTACACTCGCACAAATAATACAACGTACAAATCGGTAAACAACAAATTTACAAGAATGTGTAGCAATAATAACAATAACAACAATTGCTACACTATCCTTGTCTCTTTGAGAGCTAACAATAAATATAAGCAGTCAAATCTTTCTATTTGGAATACATACAAACATTTTCGCAGCAAATTGGTGTGATTATTACCAATTAAAAATTTGTGTAAATTCGAATGTCTAATTACTTGCCTCACTTATAATTTTTGATAGTAATTAAGTGAATGTAATTTTAGAGCACTATTATTTTAATAATATCAAGTTATTCGACTTATTTTTTGTCTGGTCAACATTTACCGACATAACAATTGGAACTGTTTAGATATCACAATTTTACATAGGTAGCCACTATATATTACTCTATGAATAAGTAATTTCAATCAAATCAAGGAATTTTGACGCTGCTGCAACCACTATACTCGAAATATCTTTGGGATAAAGGATTGAAACATGAGAAGCAAGAGCCAACCAACATAACATTTACAAAGGAAAACAAACAACCCCGAGAAGATTTACATTTTTGATCCAACAATTCCCTATTGAACTATTTTCGAAGCAAAACAGGATCTTAAACATTTTCAATAAAATCTTATGGATATTCCCAATCACGAAATTAATTTCCTATCTAAAATTAAATCAATAACAGTCATCATTAAGTATACTTATTATGGTGGATTTTCAATAATAGTAAAAACTGTAATTTAAGCTAAATAAATATCATTTATTACTTAGACATGCTATATTTGTAGTACCTATCCTAAATTATGTGCTATGAATTGAAAGGTTCCAATTTAACATCATAATTTACAAATATTATCCTGAAAATCATGTAGGTAGCTACATGATTTCATACTGAACTATTTATGATCCATAATAGTTGAGTATACAATAGAATATAATTATTAAAAAATCTAACTTGAATTTCTACATTGAATAAATTAAATTATTTGTTATCCAGTGACTGTTGCATTTGGTTTCTGATAGCTGGCTGAAAATTCTCCAAGAATTCGGAGAAATTGGAAGCTCTGAGAGAGGTACTTGTTGAAGTGGTATTTGTCTTGCGATTCGTTGCACTCTACGTACAAATTCCAATTGCAACGTAGTACCTAAAGCAATTCCCAAAAAAATATGTTATTTCCTTATTACATTGTGTAAATACTCTAAAAATGCATTTGTGATAAAAAATAAAGATTAAAACAGAAATATAGATCTGAAATGGAGAGATGATGACATACTTCTTGGTCGAAGACAGTCTCACGTGGACATCTGAACGTCTTCATCATGTAGCCTGTATTTGTTTTAGCACACAAGTGGAACACCTGCAAATGTCATAAAAATCATTAATTATTGTTCAGCTTTCTTCACATAATCATTAAAAGGTGGCTGCATGTTACGCATCTTTCACTTCTAACAGCTCGAGTTATTTTTAAAAGTGGACATTAGCAGTGCATGCAAAACATTTCTGCAGAAATCAGATCAAAACACTCAACTACAACTTCACAAGGCGTGAAAAACCATATGCAAAAATTACCAACCCACAATCCACATGTAAATAATACAAAATCAGCTAAGGTCTACCAGTAGTGACAGCAGTGTCATTTTAAAGATCACACAAAGGCAGATTCACAGACAGTGCAAAGGACACAAGGAATGAATTAAAGACACGCTTATTATAGTGTCCCTAATTATATCTATGAAATGTTTACCTAACCTAAAAATAAATAGATTTACTCTAATTTCATACATTTCAAATATTATAGCAACAAAATAAAGGAGCATAGCTTTATAAATGTACCACACAACAGACAGGTATATAACTAAACATTGTTTCTGATTACCTAGGTAGGTACCTTCTTATATCTATGCTACTATATTATAATTTACAGATGTATGTCTGTCCACCCATATGTTGATTTGTTATAAGAATTTTATACCATTCCCGCTGCTTAGAATATCAACAATTATGCTTACTAAAGTGTCATCATTCCAGCATGAGTTAACATCAGGAGTGAACTTAGGGTGTCAATATTAACAAGTAAACATTTCGTGTCAACGTAGAGAGTCAATATAGGGTCATGAAAGGGGTGAACAGCCATACTTTTGCAAATTACAGCACAGTATAGATTTTTACTAAATATAAAAATTTAAAAACAAAATCCCTGCTGCTATTTTACCGTCAAAGTTGACGGGATTCCAGCTAGATAGTAGTCATTAATTAATATAGTCATCAGCACATCAGGTCCTAATGTTCATTCATTTGTCTTGCGTTCACATATTTTATTATCATGTTGTAAGAGAATATTTTTATTATAAATGTAAATAGTTTACATAGCAAGCATAGCTTGTAAAAATATAAACACAGAGAGAGATGTAATTAAGATAGTTCCTGTATCTATGAAAGCAGGTTCTGTATTTCTGCATTGTAAAATCACCAGTCAGACTGCACTGCACTGGTCTAAATGAAACAAAAGCAAAAGAAGAGTGGAGGGAGCAGCGATAGCGATAAGAGCAAGTGACATACTGACAGTGACATGCTTAAAGACCCATTTTTGAATAGAGTGATTATAATCTCATCTTCTGCTCTGTAACATGCAAATGAGACTGTATAGTAATAGTATTGTGCCTGCAGATAGAGTCAGTCACCCTCGTCTCACTTGCTCTGCTGAAACTGATCTTCAGTTAAAGATAAATAATCTTAAACGTCAAGTTTACCTTTTCCTTATATTTTTGCAACAATTTTTTACATTGCACATTTCAGTTGAACTTGACCTTCTCATATTATTCTGCATTTTTTGAAATGACTGACACATGACAAAATAGTAACGTACCGTTAACATATTTCTAAGTGATGTTGATGGATTAAATGATGAAATATTTTAGAATAAAAGAAGTATTACCACAAAACAATTGCGAGACTAGCGAAGAATTCAGTTCTTACAAATTATTCTGTGATTCTGTGACAGAAATGTATATTGAAATACTAAATAAGAATAAATTAAATGCTAAACTTCAAGTTAATGAACATGAAACACTAACAACGACTGACGGGGCTGACATAATAGAAATAAAGAATTATTGCAGATTTTGTAAGGAATGAGATAAGTAGCCAAAAGTTCGGATTAGAATTTAGAAGTGGAGATTTGCAAGTTTTTCTATCACATTCTGTTCGTTGAAGAGTCATAAACAACCGTCCACGAAAAGGTAATGAAAGAAATTATACATTCAGAAGGTACAACCTGCTATTAGAAGTGGAAATTATGATTCTATGTTCATGTTGAACAGACAATTCTTTTCCGTCATCCAAAATGTAGCTACTGCCAGAGAATAAAGTAATTTTAATACTCCTCCTTTGTGAGAGTTAATTATACTTAAGTTATGACTTATGAGTTAAGATTTGAGACTAATAAAATAAATGACTGATATTACTGACAAAACACAACCACACTAAAATCATACAAATTAACAAGACAAACAAGCTTTTTCAAAGCCTATTAGCGAAATTATCTTAATTAGAATGGGAAACACGCATTTTCTAGATCAAAGTGTCAACAATCCAAGTCAGAACTCACAGAATTACATTTTACACAAGTTTAAATCACACGAAGAGATCTTCCGAGAGAGATTTCTGCATAGGTACCTAATCCTAAACCACAACACTAATAATCCAGGTATACATCACGTATCATTCTATGTGTAGCACTATTATTATTATGCAAAGCATATCTCATACACTGAGCGTGATATTATCTTTGATCTTAATTAATCGGTTGACCTTTTAGCTACCATACTGAGAGTTGAAGGAGCTAGCATCGTTTCTATTGCACTCCTCTTCAAAACTCCGCATCAGAATGAATGCACTTGGAAGAAAAGTATTGCAAATAATTCAGGACAACTAAAAAGATCATCAATCAAACATGACCATTGATGGGATTACGTATTCCGTGAATGATTCAGCTGGGCTGTACATTTCTGCAGTAGTCTGCAGTAAAGTCATATAAAAATATGATGAAAAATTGAGTAAGGGACTAACAGAGGCAATAAACTATGAAAAAAAGGTTCATTCAAACTTTATGATTGTTCTGTAGGATATCAGCTACTAGAAATATATTAGCACGTGGGATAGAAGATAGAAGATACGATCTTATAATAAGAGACTGTTATGTTATCCCAGAAAGATGAACAATACAGCTACACACACACATTTCTGAATTTTGCATTAGAATTTTGCTCTGAATTCTGCGTGTCCTAATTCTTTTCCTGGGGAAGGGAAGCCACAAGAAAGAAAACCAGTTTTAGGTGCAAAAACCTATCCGTAGCATCTTTTTATGCTTTTACAGTAAGCCCACTAAGCATTCACCTTGCAGACACTACCTATAACATAAAGTACGTATAGCTCTCTGAAGAATGAACAAGCATTTCTGATTTGATGCAGAGCAGATTGAAGACGGACACTGATTTATTTGGCACTCAGGCTCACAAAACAAGAACTCAACTTCACGTACATGCATAAATACAGAAGATTATTGCGCAAAGCAAAGAAAACTGACACTTTGCCCTTTAACTACACACAATCATTTTTCTCTATCTCAACGTTCGGCAGCAACTCATTCACGATTTTCCATTTCCTACACGAATCATATGTTTACTTATATAAAATTGATACTTAAGCATATGATATTCATAATTTTAAATGAGTCGGCCACAGTTTGACGCATTTAGGATAACTAGAAGCCTAATAAGCTACTTATTTACATGAGCATTTTGAAAATCAATTTATTTGGCCAGGTATTTCGCATATGAACGTACCTTGCAGGAAAGAGCAGTATCCGCATAGAGACCTGGGAAGAATTTCTGGTCGTCACAGCTAAAATCTGTGAACATCTGCGTTGTACTGCTAGCATCGAATTCCAGAGAGGCATTACCAGGATAAAATGATTTAGGAGCATTCTTAATGTCCGTCAGTCGAGTTCGCCGTTGCCAATTCTTACCCTCTGGTTGGGCAACCTACGGATACATATTATTTCAATTAGTTAAATTATGTCATTGTTTATTCCATAATTTCAATTTCCCATTTATACAGTATTCAAATTCAACTACTACTACAGCTGCACCCGTTACAGAAACTGAGAAACTCAGAAACAGTTGCATTAAAATATTGTCATTATTCAATTAATATCACGAAAGAAAGAAACCCATCTGTATGGAAAACACTAAATATTAAATCTGGAAAGATTGAAAAATATTGAGTGCCTAGCAAATTAACGGATTTTTCAACTATGAATCAATATTTCTATAAATTAAATTCTTTCTTTCATAATTTCACAATTATTCATATTCAACTATTACTATATAGGTTTATTCGTTACAGAAACTGCGAAATTAATATTTGCAGGTGCATTTGGAACACATAATCTATTAACAAATACGAAATATTAAATCCAGAAAGATTGAAAAAAATTGAGTAGCGAATTACATTGCATTTAGCTGTTAGCGGAAAATATTTCAACTTTTGCAATCTTTCTGCAAATTAAATTCAGCTTGGAGGATAATATGAAAATATTGGACTAAATTGACTGTAGTTTAAACTACTTGCTAATTGAGCTATCATTTCTTCAATTTGCACATGGTAATCTAAAGCAAACATAATTGCAGTAGGCAAACATGAATTATTTAGCTCATACTTCATAAAGTATACGTTTGACAACAAAGTGCCGAAAATGAACAAATTGTTGAAAATGGTTCCTACTTATTATCTACCTAATTTGTATTCAGGTCTGGTTGAATCAACTGTTAAAATGCCTCCGTCTGTAACTCTGTACTTATATGTACTGCTTTGTTAAATAGCTCAATTCGTGATTACATACATTCATAATATAAACACAAATTTTAAGTAGCAAGTAGGTAGGCATTCAAGTTTTTTGCACTTCGCCTTGTTTCTCTTCATTTGGTAAACCAGAAGCAAAATTTAAGAGGGCCAAGTGCAAAATCCAAATAAAAAGTGTATAAATGAATTAACAACACTTAATAGGAAGTTTGCGATAAAAATATTTCTAAAACTTGTCCCTATATCATATATTAAAATGGGACAAAAAATGTTCATGCACAGATTACGTAGGAAAATTCATCAAAAATCTTTAAAACTTTGTAGTTTTTGTATTTTTTATATAACAAAGGAAATCCCTTACTAATTAATAAAGAAAAATGGCCACAGTACCTCTAAGGGTGGCGAAGGGCTCAAAATGGCGGAGAGGTCAACAGGAATAGGTTGAAATCCGCCGGCGCTTTTCTCCTCCTTTGGTTTAGTTTGCTGCGGCAATAAAATATTGGGCTGTGGGTTGATACCCTGAGCCTTTTTCATTGCAAGTGCCTTAAGGGCCAGCAAAGTAGGGTCACTAGGACTTGGCACAGGCGCAGCAAAGTTATTTTGGAATTGATTATTATTATTATTATTACTATTGCTATTAATTAATTTAATATGACTTGTCACTTTATTATTATAGTTATTATTATTATTATTATTATTAGCACTAGCACTAAAAGGATTATTTTGTACTGGAGAGTTGCTATTACTAAAGTCCAAATGGTTCACATTCGGACTGCTGCTGTGGTCCAGCAGCATTTTATTGTTGAAGGGTGTTGGTTGTTGCGGCGGCCGCCACGGGGACTGTTGGGGGCCACGCCCGCTGATTGCAGATGATAAATTGAAAAGTCCATGACTCTGCATCAATTTCTTTTCGATATTATTCAGAGCGATGAGTTTCTTTAGAGTTTCGATTTGGGCTGACGTATAATTCTTCGAGTTGATTCCTAAAGAATTCCCTTTCAAAGCCGCCAAATGGACAACCGCCTGCAAAGGATTATGATGTGCGGGTGCAGCAGCTATAAGTTTCTGCGGGGCAGTCGGACTTGGATTCATCACTTTATTTTCTTGTTGACGAGCTGCTTTTGCTAAAATCGCCTTCGCCAATTGACTCTGCAGAGTTTTGATGTCATTTCCATCTCCAGAGGCTCCAGTACCTCCGAAACTGAAACTGGCGGAAGTCGGTCCGAAAACTGGCAATTCCAAAGCAGGTTTCGCCGGTTTTGGTTTCGGAGTTGTCGTTGTTGTTGTGCTATGATGTTTCGTCGCTGTTTTACTTCCGCGTTCCATCGACGAGATCGATGCGAACAAACTGGAAATATCATCGGTGGACATTGACGCTACGGGAGATTGACTTTTACTATAAGAATTCTTCGATTCACTTGAATGTGCATCTGCGATCGCTTGATTGATGTTCTTCAATTTTTCATTTTCCTTTTTCATTTTATTGACGTAGCTGATCAAAGACGCTAACTGTACTGAAGAATCAGAGACACTCGGAGTTTTCATCGTCGTAGATGAGTATGTCTGGATATAGGGTCTCTGGGTCATTCTCATTGTTGTTGAACTAGGAATTCTTGTCGTAGGTCTCGGAGTTGTTGTTGATGAAACAGATAATTTCTTCTTGGATTTAATTCTCTCGATTAAATCTGGGCCGAATTGTTCTGCAGCAACAGATTCGATTTCATCGTATTTCACATTATTTAATGTTTCAAGGGCTTCGATTATTTTCTCTTTATCATTCAACGGCTTTTTCTGGGGCGGAGATGGTGGTTCGGGCCCTTGTGGTCTTCTTATCGGCATTGGCATCGGCTATCATCGGAGGAACGTTCTTCATTTGGGAATGAGATTGTTGTTCGACCATGTGCATTGGATCTCCGTCCATTAATGTTGGACGATTGAAAGGATGATGTCCTTTAGGAGGAGGACCGTCTCGATAATTCGGATGCGGCGGCTTTTGGAACGGATGGTTGAAATGATTATTCATTTGGTTCATTGGCGGAGGAGGCGGGAAGCGATTATTAAATATGTTGATGTTGTTGAATTTATTCGGCGGTGGGAATTTCGTTGTTTGCGGCGGTGGAAGGTGCTGAGGGTGTCCTGGAGGAGGTGGTCGCTGTGGCGGTTGTTGAGGATTCATCATTGGAGGCAGCATTTGCATATTATAAGGATGCGGCGGTTTATGTTTCCCTATTCCATAAAGTATTTGTCAACATGTTACTGAATGGAGCCAGCAGTGAGCCCATTGTCGGAATTCCTGATGGCGGCATTGGCATCGGAGGTTGGAACGTCTGGTGAGGAATTTGTGTCGGCAATGGCCCTTGACCTGGTCCACCTGGTCCACTTGGTGGTCTTCGCAATTGCAAGTCGTTCGGTTTGTTGGAGAAATAATTAGAGGCTGCAGTGGCAAAGTTATTATTATTATTGTTGTTGTTGAAATTATTATTGTTCCCATTGTTGTTTCCATTGTTAAAATTATTATTGTTTCCATTGTTGTTTCCGTTGTTGAAATTATTCTTGTTGTCTCCTCCGTTGAAATTATTATTGTTTTTGTTGTCGTTATTGAAATTGTTGTTGTTTTTGTTTCCCCCATTGAAATTATTGTTGTTTCCGTTGTTCAAATTATCGTTATTGTTTCCTCCATTGAAATTATTATTGTTTTTGTTTCCATTGTTGAAATTATCGTTGTTATTTCCTCCGTTGAAATTATTGTTGTTTCTGTTTTCGCTATTGAAATTGTTGTTGTTTTTATATCCTCCGTTGAAATTATTGTTATTTCCATTGTTGAAATTATTGTTTCCGTTATTGAAGTTATTATTTCCACCATTAAAATTGTTTCCGCCATTTGAACCATGATTTCCACTGTGGAAATTGTTTCCGCCATTTACGCCATTGGGACCATGATTTATGGCATTTGGACCATGATTTCCACCGTTGAAATTGTTTCCACCATTTGGATTATTATTTCCTCCATTTGGACCAAAATTTCCACCATTGAAATTGTTTTTTCCTCCATTTGGACCATTATTTGCCGGACTGAAATTGTCTTTTCCGCCATTTGCACCATTATTTCCACCGTAGCGAACATTACTGTTAGCCATCATAGTAGTCATCGTGGTGAGCATATTTTGATTTCCAAAACTATTTCCACTACTGAAATTGGGGATGGACTGTCCAAAATGACCTTGGTTAATATTGCTAGGAGTTTTCTGTTTTTGTTGATTGTTATTGTTTTGACCTAAGGAAGGTGGTTTCTTTTCTTTCATGGGTACAGAACCAAATTCGCTTTTCTTATCTTTCTCCTTTTGTGTATTAAACTGACCATTGTTATTATTGCCACTTGCACCATTACTGCCGGGAGTCTTTTTGCTTCCATCGTAATGATTTCCAGGATCTAAGTCATTATTGAAGTAATTGTTCTTGACTGGGGGTACTGTCGGTTTTGGTTTCAGGGGAGTTGGGGTAGTAATTCCCTTAAACTTATGACTAGGAATAATTTTCTCGTATCGATTAGGTTCACTCTCAGATCCGCGAGTATCATCGAAGGAGCCGGGTTTTATTATTTTGATGGAAGGACCAGGTTCCATTGCAAAAGGCGGAGGTGGTAACAATGGTGGTGGTGGGAACATATTCTGAACCGGGACAGCATCTGGTAACGCAATATTTTTAAATCCATTATTATTATTATTATTTTTATAATGGTGTGTAATTGGTCTTCTTGTCGTTGATCTCATTGAAACTAAATCTTCAAGTTCCTGATTCAAAATATCTATTTCATCATGCAAACCTCCCATTCCTCCGTGGTGTCGAATCCCCGGTCCAGGATATTCCAAATGATTTTCTTCAACTTTAATTTGTCTAGAATTTTCCGTTGAAGTCGAATAATCAATTGTGTTCAAATCCACAGGTTTTCTCGGGAAAGAACTTGCTGTTGTCGAATATAAAGTGTGTAATGACGGAATCTCATATTTTGATGTTGGGATACCCCACGGTTTGTTGTATTGATTGTTGTGAGACTGAGTTAGGGACGGGGGTTGTGGCGGGGCAAAACTTTGTGATGGGAAATTAAATCTTTGTCCATGAGCATTTTCATATTGGAATGGATCCGGTGGTGAAGGGACGATATTTGGAATCGAAGGCAATTTACCTGACTGAGGTGGTGCTGGAGCCATAGAACCTTCTCCCTCTCCTAAAAAATAGAGCAAAAAAATCCATAAAAATCATATCTTAGAATCCAATTATGGTCTAGATTGCACTAGGGCAATTCTAAATCCAATTAATTATCCTAACTACTCAATTTTAGATGTTTAGACATTTCTTAGCGGTATTTGTACTGTGTATCTTATGAAGATATTATTTTTGTAACATTATTATTATTATTAGCCCCTATTAGTTGATTTAGCATCCGTAGCAATTGTTTACCGTTCGTGTTTGCTTCGATAATATTTTGTTCGTTTCTGTTGCAGAGTTTCGTCTGCTTTGCTGGCACTATTTGTGTTGCAACTCAACTCATGCGATCAATTAACTTATATTATCAATTACAGCTTCATTCTTTTCATCCTTATTTTCTCAATCTCTTTACAATGATTTACCTGTGTGCAATTATAGTAAACACAAACTTACACGAGCATAATAAAAAACAAAGGGCAGAGGAAAGTTTGTTGCATGATGCATTATTCGTAAATAAATAATTTCTAGGTCTGGGTCCACCTGTTTATATGCTAAAAAACATTTCGACCAAATTTTGTGCTCTGCTGTATTAGTTACATTTTTATGTACCTTATATAAGTACTGCGTTTCTACTTCTTTCATGTTACAAGATTTGATTTCAATTTTAAAACGATGGAATTTCTGGTACAAATGGATCCTCTGTTACACTACGAGTATCATCATGACTTGCATTGGAATTTTAAGAAACAAGAGCTCTGCATAAAGCAGAATCTGCATTGTGCTTGTTTTCTGAATGGAAATAACAGTAAGCAGTAAACGACATCCTTGTAATTTATTTTAAAATGTTAGCCCGAATTCATTCATTAATTTAATTGTGTAAACATGTCAAATTATTGGTTTAGTTGCAAGTACAAGACCAGAAAAACGTGCTTTGTTACGCTCTTTTCCAATTAAATGACAAGGACATTTCTATAGCAAGTCTGGGCAGGGCAAGTTTACATGATGCATATCAAAAGTTAGCCAAAAACAGAACAAGTTACACGAGATCTTAAGTCAGTGTCACCGACACGAAGAACAAGCACCTATTTATATTGTATGCCTACATTATACGAGTCACTTTTATTTTGCATAGGTAGATATACCTACATAAAGGACCTGCATTTATGTTATTCTAAAATTCTAACTATCTGTCGAATGAGTGAGAGAAAATCGTAACAATTTTTCCGAAAATAATAATTTTTAATCTGCCAAGTGCCAATTCTGATTCTAAAATGTGACTAAAATCCGAAATCTATGTAAGGTACGTGCAACGGTGCAAGTGTAGTAAATCCAAAATTCATTTATGGCCAAAATACAAAAAGAACGGGATGCAAAATAAATCGCAATAATAATAATAATAATAATGGCTACTGCGACATGTAGCGTAATACAATAAAAAGGTTATTTTTCTGTAACAGCTTTATGTAGGTTCCGAATGTCAAATTATCGGAGAAAAGTAAGTATGAAAAGTTTAGCAGGGTGCCGGAGGATCCGTGGCCCGTGGTCAATAAATGTCTCGAAATCTCGAAACAGTATCGGCTACCCAAGTACCCATACAAATAAAGGTATGGTATGATAATAATAATAAGTATGTAAATCATCCGATGCGTCAAAAACTTGAATTGACCGTAAATTGTATTGACAAATTTAAGTGTGTAATTTGTGTAATTAAGTAGGTAGATATAATAGACTATAATTAATGCATATGTTTCTGCAGGTGTATAATTTGGTCTGGTTTTGGCTTTTGTTACTCTATATAAATTTACCTCCTGTCACGATTTTCTCATTAGCATACAAAACTACAACAAAGAATGCATATGCATTCGCGAATTTTTGCATACTTTCTACTTTACCAGGTATTCATTCGTAGTAATAACTGTGCGAAGACATTTCAGTTCTTCAGACTAAATATACAAAAAAGGAAGCATCTACTTTATAATGCATTATGCCGCTACATTTTATACAGCAATAAAATTGCTAATAAAAGAGTATAACATTCTGTTTGTTTGCCTTAAAAATCTGTCGTCCCCTCAATTTCAACGATTGCATTCCTAATTTCATTCACATTATTAAGATACTAATTCACATAAAAATTGCTCTACAAAATTACTTGTTGCCAGAAATGCCCAACAAAAGTCTGTCAACCAGCATCCTTTATCTCTATTGTCATCATTATCATACTTGTTACATATTTGGCTGTATAGTCATCGTGTTGTGTACATTAGAAGGAAGTGTGCACTTATTTAGTATGCACGTTGCATTAATGCATGCACACAATTTAATATTAGGTAGGTAACTTGTTATACGTGACAATAGCTCTCTGCGGTCTATTTTCTGTCCGGTCTACATTCAATGACTCAACTATTTAGCTTTGACTTCTCTTTACACTCAAATAATAACTTTTTACAGCTACTACAAATATCCCTTGTCTACAAAAGTGAGTCGCGAAGAAATAGAAAACTGACCTCTAATGTCTTTCTTTCTAACGTAGATCGAAAGTGAAGAACATACTTTTTTCATTTACTTCAAATACAAACAAATCACACTCACAAGTCTCAGTCTCACTCTCAAACGTATAACATGTTCATATTATTCGTATAAAAAATTAAATATAATATTGACACTGACAGTTGAGATAAGGTACATTAATACTTAAAATATTTAAATCAATGTGTCATTTCATTTTAGTTTAAACTCAATAATTATACTAACGCTTGGAACGCTAACTATATAACTCTACCCTCCGATGGTCTACTTAGGTAAATAAATGTATTTCCTATTATAACAAAATGTCATCTGTAAATAATTAAATCATTACAATATTTCTGTATTTCTCTTATTAAGTAGGTATTTGCAAGCCATTTGTTGTAATGATAACTTTACTTGGAAGAATAAACTGCAAATGTATTTATTTCAAAAAGGTGTTAGTATTTGATGCAAAAAAGCAAATATTGAGACATTGGTCATTGAAAAGGATAAAACAGGTTACTTTTCTGTGAATGCAATAATATTTACTCCTCTTAGTAGTCTCCGAGTGTGAAAAGTGTAAAAATACCTTCGAATGAGACTAACATGAATATAAAAAGGTGTAAAATGATATGGAGTAGTAGTTTAGCGCATCTTTACATATCTGATGAGTTTTTGTTTACGAGTATTAGTCAGCTTATAATAATATCGATAATGTTGTACCTACTTGAAAGTTGTGTGTATAAGAAAGGAGAAGAATAGAGTATGTGTAGCATAGTATAAAAGTATGAATAAGAGTTTGTAAAGCAATGAGATACACTGACCCGGATATTATACTCGTAAATTGTAATGTATAGTTGGTGGTGTGGTGTGGTGTGGCTGGTAAGTAAGTGAAGTTAAGAAATGAGATGAAACAACACGTAGGAAAGTAAAATGTAGCACATCAACATATTATATTCCTTGATGATATTATAACAACCACATCACAACACACTCAATTCTAATGTAAGAAGAAGAAGAAGACTTGTTTATAAGATAATATCCTATCATCGTCTCTTTATACATTAGCAATTGCTATCATAATATTATAAAGGAGAGAGAGAGATGCTCTATATACGCACATTCTGTAGTTAATTGTATCTTAAATTTACTAAAATCTGTTTAAATTGAGTGTAGAAAATGATATCTTAATACTAGAATGAAATAAAACTGCATGCTAACAATAAAAATAATAATGAAAGTATGCGTATCAGCATAGGCGGAGGCGGAACGGAAATAGAAGCGAAATTGAACGCGAATGTTAATTAGCTTAACCAGACGAAACGCTAACAACAGCACGAACTGACAACTGACTGACCTTATAAGAATTTCTAATGTGCACAGTTAAGGTCAAGGTAATTCTTTTCAACGCATATAAATCATTTTCATCCATAGCGCACAATTCTTTAGCTATTCTTAGCATAATAAAAGTTCTTAACGATCAATTCGTGTTCTGATGATAACCTAATGGAAATTATCAATAATGCAGAAAATGTATTTTAAATTGTTTTTACGGGATTATGAATTTAGGAATTTACCTGTTGATTGGGATTTCTCCTCAGAACTGTCCACGTGCACATTTTGTGAGAATTTCTTTTTATTTTGTTTGGTTAATTGCTTAATGGTGGAAGTCATATCCAGGAATTCATTTTTAGACACAAAGCCTGCTTCACCACTATTGCTATTGCTACTACCGGAATTCACATCCACATTTTCGAATTTGGCAAATGGATTCGGGTTGTTCACACTATCAACACTGTTTTCACTAGTCACTGAATTCATATCGAAGAAATTCTGTGAGAAACTATTTGTGTTTTCTTGCTTTTCAGAAGTTTGTTCCTCCTGAGAATTTTTCTCTTGCTGTTCCGCGCTTGCACCCTTGAACTTTATTCGTACATTCGGCGGTGAACCGGGTTTCCTTCTTCTCCACTTCGGTCTCTTTGTGGCATCTCCCGAAGGATGAACAGAAGTCGTAGGAGCCAACGTCGTACTGCTCATGACATTTCCTACGTACATATTTTCCTGATGATCTGAATTGTGAAGTTGGAAAATTGTTTTATCTTCGTTTGTTGTGAGAACGGGAAGTTTCTTGGTGTCTCCCGCCCACAGCCCTTCGTCACTTACAGACTGGGCAATTGCAACATCCTTAGAATTGACTTGGACTCCCAATCCGGAGAACACTTGGCCATTATCTTCGAAATTGTTCCAAGGTGAGGGAGAATCTTTCGGCGGGAGCATTGTAGCCGCATTAATTGAAGATTCAAACGGCGGCATTTCTGTTGTTGTCGTCGTAGTTGGTTTCGTTCTCATCCTTCTTTTGGATTTTGTCCACCTGGTACCACTACTTGCTGCTGTTGTTGACATGGAAGGTGACGGTGTCGTCGATTGTGCAGTTGGTGGTGCCTCTGTTGATAAAACTCGATCAACTGGCACTTTAAAATTGTCATTTGTCACAAAGTCTGAACTGGGACCGAATCGATCAAGTTCTTGGATCTTTCCCCAGAAATTCGGAGTGTCACTTTCACTATTTCCTACATTTCCGAAATCTGAAAGGGCTTTCTTTCTCAGTTCGTTAATTGTAAAAGTATCACTTCGTTCTTCAGACTCGTCAGGATGTTTAAACCGATGTGGTGGTGGTGTTGGTTTCTTTGGCAAGCCGAAAGTTTCCATTGTCGGAGAATTAAAAATATCTAGATTCAAATTCGGTTTCACAAATCCAGGGTCCTGATCAATATCCATTGTGTTACTTCCAGGGAAAACGGGTCCTGGAGGTCTCTTCACTCGACTTTTTCCTCCATTCAAATTCATAATGATCGGAGTTGGCTCTGCATTATTCTTTTCCCAAGGCAGAATGATTTCTTCTGGATTGAAATCCGCTGGAGGACCAAACGGTGTTCTTGGGCTCGTTACAATTCCCCGCAATTTTCCATTGTCAGTGTCAAAAGAAAATTGAGGATTATAATAGCCGGGATTGCTGTAAAAGTTTCCAGTGACCGGGGGAATGCTTTTGTTGAAATGCGAGTAGAATTTATCGTTGTACTGTCTCGTTTTGTCATATTGATTCCCATTTTCTCCACTTCCGAATGGAACAAATTGCAAAACGTCATTTCTCTCCGTAGCCGTCGGGATGTGGTTGGGATTCATGAAACGAGTTTTATTGAAATGAGTCGTTGGATTGTAGTGTGTATCTTCCGTGAAAAATGGTCTTGGTGTTGTTGTTGTCGTTGTGCTCCTCAAGAACTTCTTCGGAATTTTTCCACGATTTATTTCGTGATTCGGAGGATAACGAGGATCATATCCAGAAGAAGGATCCGGGGTGGTATAAGCTG
This sequence comes from Tomocerus nigrus, assembly GCA_019776505.1. Taxonomy (NCBI): domain Eukaryota; kingdom Metazoa; phylum Arthropoda; class Collembola; order Entomobryomorpha; family Tomoceridae; genus Tomocerus; species Tomocerus nigrus. Next base: position 19,652 of record JABASI010000493.1, on the reverse strand, counting down.
GAGCTGGAGCTGGTTGGAAACTGTCGGTTTTTGTCAACCAATCATTTCTATATTTCGTTGGTGGCTTTGGAGGAGGAGGTGGTGGTGGGACTTCATGTTTACTCTCTTCGTAATAATAACTCTCGATATTAAACGGAAGATACTTTTCGTCAACGAAATTCGGACCGTAATCTGGAGAAGTGGAAGTCAATGGTAGACTTGCGGGCGCCGGTTCAATTCTTTCAGTGGACGAAGAGCCTGCAGTTGCCATTTCAGTCGAGGTCGTTTTAATTGTTGTCGTAGTCTCAGCCGACGTTGTCGTTACTTGTTTCGATGTCGTTGATTCTTCTGGAATTTGTTCAGAAATCTGCGGTGAACTAGCTTCCGGTACTATTTCCAGGGGATCTAACGTAGCATTATTTACTCGGAGCTTTCTCCTTCTCTTCTTCTTCCTCCTTTTTCCACCTTTAATAATCCGAATTCTTTTTATTTTCGGCTTTTCAACAACTGTCTCTTCTGTGACAGGTTCTGGTTCCTGCTCTATAACAGACGGCTCTTGCAAATGAGCAATTGGATCTGAAAACTGTCCATTTAGCACTCGATGAATATGCTTATCGCTTTCTTTTTCAGTTGTTGTGAAATAAATATCTGGGAAGATATTCGGATCATATCCGGCTGTGGCAAGAGCAGGATCATTCATGTCGTAGCCAGACAATGCACCGAATCCGGGATCCATCCCTTGAGTATTGTCATAAGGATTTTGGATATTTTCCGAACCGGCTTCGTCAAGATAAGGTGGAACTTTGGGTAGTTGTGAATCCATCAACTGAAATGCCGAACCATAATTATCGGTGCCCTGAAGCATTTTCAAACCATAAGGAGCTTTTCCTTCTGAGTCCAAGTATTGTTGTAGTAGTTCTTCTTCTTCTGGAGCATTTGGGTCCTGCTCGTTGTAACCAGCATTCTGGTCAAAATACTCATTCGGGATTCCTTTAAATTCCGGTAGATTTCCTTCCTCCCCTCCAAATCCGAATTGGTTTTTATGTGGCCTTTTCGTATTCATCGAAGAATACCCGTTTTGCGGAGGGAAAGACATTGGTCCTGGAACACTGGGTGAAATCGAGTTCACATTGTGCGAGTGGGCCGCAGCAGGTCCTCTTCTGTAATCAACGGGGCCTTGATGTTGTGGTGAAGGTCCTCTTTGAGGAAATCCTCCAGGGGGTGGCCGCTGAAATCTTCCTCCTGCATGAAATTGTTGTCCTTTTTCATATGGTCCTGCAGAATTCGGTCTTCGTGGTCCGGGTCCTCTTTGCGGTGGACCATGGATATGTTGTGGATTATGATATTGATTACGCTGTGGATTATGTTGTTCATTATGTTGTGGGGCATGTTGTTGATTGTTTTGTGGAGCATGTTGTTGATTGTTTTGTGGAGCGTGTTGTTGATTATGTTGTGGAGCATGGTGTTGATTATGTTGTTGTTGATCATAAATGGGTCCTTGTCTCAATGGTGGACCTCGTCCATGTTTCCCACGATGCGGGTTTTTATTATTTCGATTATCTTTGTTAGAACCTCCAAAAATTGGTAATTTAGGCCATCTCCACAAACTAGCTCTTTTCGTAAGTCCATTTCTACTAGGATCATCATTGTGAGGACTAGAGGTTGGAGTAGGAGCCATAAGTTGTGCAGCAGGAATTACAGGTTTCGACGGATCTTTATATTTCTGCATTTGTTGTTGCTGCTGCTGGAGTTGCTGGAGAAGAAGGAGTTCAGTTTGTTGTTGTTGTAGTGAAAGGACCTCAGCTTGGGACAACTGATTCACATTTGCATTTGCATTGTGTGCTATAAGATTCTGATTATTCCGAAGGAAATCTTTCCCATTGACTTTTTCCACATCCATTTCGCTATACTGGCCTTGTAATTGATGGGGAAAATTGACATGGGATTGGTGTCCCGTCGAAATTCTCTGCTGTTGTCCATAGTATTGTTGTTGTTGTTGCAGCTGTTGCTGTTGTTGAAGCTGCTGTAGTTGTTGCGGTGTTTTTCCTTCTGTATTTGTCATGGAGTCTTTGAATCCATCTTCATCTCCGACGGTAAACCCTGCACCAACATAGCCCTTAAGTCCACCTAAGCTCCTAATTCGGAATAACCCGGACTGACGAAAACCGCAAGCGAGGCGAAAACTGCCCCCACCTTGCCACACACACACACCACTCACAACATTCACATTTGCCCATAGAGTTACTAATAGTAAAATGAAAACTGATGGAATGGTTTTTCGCCGCTTTCTCAGCCTCTGCATTGAGTCCGTGGCCAACGTGGGACACATTTGTTCATCTGTCAATTGGCGGTAAGAGCACCGACACATTGTCAATTTAAAATATTAGCAAAATTTACATTATCCACTGTAATTTTACATGACACACAAAGAAAACGAAAATAACATCATTTTCCTTTGTTCACCTCAACTCATATTGAATTCTGATTTTCATTCCACAGTGCAGGAGGAGCGGGAGAGCTAAGAAAATCTCATTTTCCACACTAAATAAACTTCAATTGTTATTCCAAGATAAAAAGAAGATTGTACACTTGCACAGCCAACACTCGTAAGTCGTAAAAATCGTTCTGCTCTTGCTCTTCAGTTTCAGCACTTTTGCACAGTCAGTGTTCAATTTTCGTTAGGTACTATACGTACTACCTAAGCGAGTGCGAATACGAATCTTGTATTTCCTGTTGGAGACTCAGAAACCTACTGACCGTTATTTTGGCCGGCTGGTTTGGCTTGGCTCATCTTACTAACTGAAGTGAACCCTTGCTGCTGTAATGCTCTCTGATCTCACTTCTTTCCTTGGCAAGATGAACATTCAATCCTCTGCTCATCTCCTGCAGCTGCAGGCACCAACATCTTCATATCAAACCAAGTTGAAGGTAAAGGTAACTAATGCAATCTTAATGCAAGTGAACACTTCTCTCTCTTTGCCTAATGCAAATAAATACAGACAGACCTAAACACATAATAGCTCCCATACATTCTACCCAAATCCTACACACACATCATATCTTAACTCTGTTTCAGACCCAGAGCATCTTCTTCTATATTATTAAACAAGATAGCCCATCTCATCTTCAACGGGTACCTACGCACACCCTGCCTGCCTCACTCACCTACATGAAATGCTGTACATTTAACAAAGTAACGCAACATATGAATTTATATACATAGAAAATATTTAAATGCCTAAAACCACATGCGCTCATCTTTTCTCAACACAATACATACACAATAAAACAAATATTAGGGAAAAAAATGCAATATCATGCAAACAAACACTACTTTACTTACTCTCATACTCATGGGTGACTCGTCGTGTGTATAAAATAACTTTTTATAAGATGTTCTCTTATTGTTTCTTCTATTATAACTGCAGATATCCAACTTATCTCTAAATATTATTCTCAGGATATCATTGTTTGCCAATTTTCAAGTTGCTTTTCTTCAATGAAAACTTTATTTCGGAAATATGATATGTCTATCGTATCCGTTATTTATTATCTACTACTTCTTTTATAAAGTACTTCAAATTTTGGCAACTGGAAAATGTAGTTTTACGGAACATTAAATATTACATTTGCTATTTTTACCAAGAACGGGACATGTCTGAAAATTAATTCAAACACGCTTAAAACTTTAAAAGCATAAAATTAAGTTCGTAGAATAATATTACCTATTTAAATATTTCGCTGGGAATTTGTTTTGTATCATTAGAACACTAATTTATTTGAATGAAATCAATAATATTGTATTCTATCATACTATATATTTGCAGATATAGTGGTAGATTTGTGATTGTGGGTACAAATAGCAAGATTTTCATTAATCAAAAAGCAAAAGTATGTTATCGATTTTTAGTGTTCAAAATACAATTAGCAGAGCTGTACATTGATAAAAATGGAAACAAAAGCGAAATCGGACATTTGTGGGTATACAACTAATGATAGTTAATTACGAAAGTCTTTATCATTTTAATCATCAAGGATCTTTGTGTTGTCTTAATGAAAATGTGTGGAATTACTATAGAGAGATTCTGTATTGGCATGAGTGAGTTTGTCTGAAAATTTATTTACATTCCTAGCGGTACAGAGATACTATTTGAGTATGAATTTCACTGTCACTGACGGCAATTTAGCTGTAATGTAAATTGAAAGGTGCAAGCAAAGTGTATGAGGCTTTTTCCTGCATCCAACTCCAACACATTGAATCCAACCAACACATCAGCCTTCAGATCAAAGCGTTGCAGATATCCATCAACAATAAAATCTGACGTGGTAAGTAAGCCAAGAAAATAAAATTAACATGAAGATGACTTGACGTGGTGAATCCCTCATTTTTCCTCTTAGCACTTTGTCTGTCTGCCAAAGTTTAGGAACACAAGCGCAACGGTAGTTGAAAAGATGAATTAAGAAATGCATTTGGAAAGTGCCAATTCTTTATAGCCCTAATGCTTTCAAGTGCCCATTAAGATTTCTATTATGTATGCAGAATTAATACAATGTTTCTTTGAGCTCAAATATTATTTCTACCTTGTCATTACAGGATATTTATATCTTCACAGTGATTAACTAATTGCAATGATGAGTCAAAGGCAACTTGCCAAAAATCAATTTCGACGTAGAAAATAATTCACAATAATAAATATTAGTGGAATCATTATTGTTGATTTTCACTTTGACATTTTCTCCTCTAAATTAGTTACACTTGTAAGGAATAAAGAAACTTTAATGTTACCCTGTCTAGAATTTTTTGAGATAATAAACTAAATCTTGTCTACCTTCTAATTCTAACTGAACTAAATCTTATTAAGGAGTAGTACGGTAAACTGTGATAATTTATAAGTCACAGTAACATAATAGCAAGTGCAAAGACGCCTTTATACAGACTCTTTATTACGTAATCGTTTTTTACTACCCACACACGTACGTCAAGATTTATTTTGCTCTTTATAAGTATTCAAGTGCAGTAGGGAAATGCACACTCTAGTAATATTAAATAGTGAATTCCATTTTAATTCTCAACGTTTTCTGCTGTTCTATGTTTCGCTCTTACACACATGGCATAAATAACAAGACCTGTGGGGTGTAACACGTCTTTCTTCTCTATTATCCTTTTTTGCGATTATGTCCTACAATCTTTAAAACTTCCCAACTTAAATACAAGCCACTAATAAACTAGACAATCCAGAAAAAGCATGTAACCTATGTGCATTATTATGTTTTCAGCTCATTGATCAAACATATTTTTTAGTTTTTACATAATAAATGTGTTTTTCTAGCAGATCTGTTATTCATGTTATATTTCTCGAGGAAAAATACTCACGTTTTACCTATCAATAGTTACACATAATGGGAAAATGTCCGACTAACATCACGATGATATAATTTTTTCCATATAATTTCTTTCTTAGTATTTTCTGTATGCGTGGCTTTTCTGCTCTTTAAATTAAATAGCATCCTATCGTTTTATCGCAGCTACTAATTGCTAGTATATTTTTTCTAATACAGGTCTTCGTCCAAAAGAGATCTAGTTTATTTACGTGAGGGGATTTCTGAATTTTGTGCAAAAACTCAAATGTGATGGATGTTTTCCTATTATTGTATTACGCTATGGTTATATAATCAACGATTGTTATTCAGCAAGCTTGAAAAGTATGCAATGCGGTAGATCCACTTTGTAGTATTACATATTAGGTGATCTTCAGTCCGTGGAAAGAATAGATAACGTTGTTTCTTTCAAACAAGAACAATAGAAGACATAGTTAGGTAAAATAATATTGTGTGGGTTATGTAAACAAAAAAGAATCTTCTTCTCACATTACATTTTTATACGAGTTTTAGCTCTCCTGTTATATAATTGTGATCGAGATGATGATAATATGGAATAACACGTGTGGCTTATTCAGAATCTCAAAGTTGCGTGTATGTATCTTCTTAAGTTAACTGGATGGCTAACGATATAAGACTAATTTTCGATTATTGTCTGGGTAGGCGCCTTGACCTGCACAAAATTTGTTGGTGGATTTGCCATCGGCCACAGCGTGACGACTTGGCTTCGCTTATTAGTTTAATAATGGTACCATATACATATACAGGGGAATTGACTATGACTGACTATTTAACTAAATAAAGATAATAGAGCCAGGTTCACCTGCAATGCTAACTAAGTCGAAATTTATTCGAGACACAAGACAGATTGAGGTGAGTAGAAAAGAAACAGGTGTGTTGTGCTATGTTCCGTTGTGTGTGACTTCTCAGTCGAGTCTCATAGCCCATCTTTGGTAACAGCTACAGCAATGATTAGTAAATTATGGGAATTTAAACTTTGTTTTGCTATTTTGTAACTTATCATTTAGGACATTATGGACAGTGTGTCATAATAATGTCCTTTCAACTCGTGTGTCTACCCAAATACATAAAAAACAGTGTGAACCTTTTTATTCAAGCCAAGACTTGCCCAAAATTCCATGTCCCACTTTCAGACCACACTCATATAACTATGAAACGTCTTTAATGACTTTTCATAAGATGAGTGAGTCGGCAATTTGCATAATCTCTGTTTCCTGATTGACCTTTGATTCTCGTTATTTAATATTACAGGTACCTAATGCAAGTGCGTGGATGTTTACATCAGTATTATTATGTGTAGCTTCAAAATGATGTACTATCCGATGTACAAAAAGTAACATTCTGGAATTATGTATTTACAAATGCATAAATACTGACCTAAAGTGTTACACGAATATTCAGACACGGACATAAGTATACATACGCATTGTTAGTGAGGTGTGGAGAAAAACGTATACTAATTTATGGTTATGTGTCACGAGATTGTCATGATAAAGGAGTTGTTTCATTTTATTAGGGCATTCTAATCTACCCAGACGTTACCCAAGGCTAAATTCAGTCTTATCTTGCAGACTTGACAGATGCACTTCTTTCTATACGCATCTGCTAATTCGCATAAAAAAACAATTCACATGTAAATATTTCGCCACAATCACACAAAATAAACCATTAAGCGAATTTTATTTATTATTATGTTCTCCAATTCCGATTTAGGAAAGCGAGCATAAAAATGATTGTTTTGGGCCAGTTTTGATCATCGGGGTCTCAGACCTCTGAGAATGTTAACGAATTACAATGGGATTTAATATTTAGTGCTAATCTTGGGACAAAGAAATTTTATGAAAAAATTTTTTTAAGTCGCGTTTTATCCTACTTTCAAATGCTTTCTATTTTATTTAGGTAGCTCAAAGAAAACGTTTTTCACACGAATTCAAAATATTTTCCACTTTCATAATTCCAAGTGACCAAATTGAAAAATGTGTTTCGCCATGCATGCCTTTTTATATTTTTTAAGCGAAAAGTGATTAAAAAAAACTTAAAACACTTTGTTATAATATTTTCTATTCAAATTTAGGAATGCATGCTTTGGCCTTTCTACCTCGTCAGCTGCTTGGAGGGAGAAAATTTGTTGTCTCAGGCCTGCAAATGCTAAGGTCGTCGCTGAATGAATTAATTCCTGAATTGTAAATAATGCGAATACTTCATACAAGTTCAATCACCTTCGTTGTCTACTTTAAATTCTCTTAATAGCCGTACATCTTCCTACTATACATATGTAATCCACATTTGTAGTTTTTGTGATGCCATGTTATAAAAATGTAGTTAACAAATCGGTTTGTTGTAATAAAGTAACCTAAAAGGAAAGATTGCATTCTTGATAGAGTGCCTATACTTTCCGAGTTGAATAAGGAATTATTGTATCCGTAATAGTGTCACTAGCTAATTTGTATTCAATTCACAAAAGTCTGCCGCAGTCTCAAAGTCTCAATAAAGTAAGTAAGAAGAAGGCTGTCAATAAGACGTATCCTTACAGAGTGCATCACGACGATGATGCGTTATGTAGCTTAGCTTAAGGCACGTCTATGTCCTCTATTTACCACAATAAAACTCTGTGTACATATTCTGTGTACAAACATATAAAACACTCTCATATGTAAGATTAAGAGAATTTTTATAATTAAAACAATTACATACACGTCGACTCTCATCTCATATAACATGCACTGCACTTACTTAGACATATCCAGTTGCAATATGTTCGGCTGAGTGGCCCAGTCAATTATTTATTTCATTCACACTTACTGTTACTTAGTTGTTTCGTACGTAGTAACATACCCCTGGGCTTAATCCACCTTTATGTACACGTTAACTAACTATTATACACTACTGTTGCCTTTTGCAATCAAGTTCACAAAGTTGAATCAAATTATTCCATCATTATATTTTAACTATAGACACATATTATTATCTCTTATATAAAAGACTATAATTCTTGAAACATTTTACAATATTAAACCATAGATTAAATATAAAATATTATAACGTTAAGGATTAAGCCGGCTTAAGTTGTATTTTGATATAGTTCAACTCAACACGCATATAGGTATTATTGGCCTGTGGTATAATATAGCGGACAATTGTTGAATTAAGGTAGCCACGTAATCCATTTACTTTACTTTATGTAATTTAATTGATAATGAATGTTAAGGAATGAAATTCCTCATGTCCATGGTGTTAGACTTAACTACTGGTTTTTAATGGACAATGCTCAATGTGGCATGTACAGAATGTACACATGTAAATACTAGGGCATTGGAATTAAAAGTACAAATAGCAATCATTTTTATAACTGGATGTTCAGATGTGGGTTGTACATAGTTGAATGAAGTTCTAGAACTTTAAAATTAATAAGCTCTTATCTCATCTTAAGTATAAACATCTTCCTTAACTTATTATAATTCATGTATACAAGTACATAATAAGTGTCTAGTTTGCAAATCAATAATTTAACCTGTCGATTCCTCATCTATCAACAACTACTACATAATTATTTACAATTATAATACATGCACATACCGTACTACTTATTACTTTTCCAATTTGTCAGCTACCTTTTTCCAACAATGAAAATCTTTGGCTCAATTAAAAAAAGTACTCTACTACGTCTTGCGTTTTTGTAATTTCTTGATGATTAGCTAATTTATAATTTAGTATTTTTTCTAGCTTTATTGTTTTTATGCCCGGAAGTATTTTTTCTGTAGTCTGAATTAAATTGTTATCGTAAAACAAGTAAATAGATATTCCATCGAAAAACAATTCGCTCAGTAGCTCCCAATAATAATGTAGCAAGTTTCAATGTTAGAAGAATAAAAAATGAAATAAACAGAAATGAAATGTTAGGATGCTATTTTTGATTATAGCATTTGCACTACTGGATAAACAACTTCTGTTTCTATCTATTAGAATCGTAAATGCTGTAGAACAATCGAATTTTATTTTCTAGTATGATTATAGACGTGCTATGCTGGTTTGAAACCTGTCAATGGGTAAGAGATTGAAATAATCGTTTTTAGCATAGGAGCTGTGTGGTAACTTTTATTATCTAAGAGAATAGTAAAATAGTGTGCTAGTGTTGTTTGAGCAAGTAGACTAGTGAATTAAGATTTGACTCGTGGTGACGTATAGTAGAGTTGAATGTTTCTATGAAATGAAACGAGCTACTCATTGTGCATGTGAACGGTAAGTATGCATGCTCACAATAATATGCAAAGTAGGATGAAATAACTCACGCTCTCATTCCTTTCTAAGCTCTGCAGAGAAAATATTTTGCATCTAAAGAGACTAAAGAGAGAAAACTAGACGAAAGACAACAGCGTCTGAAAATCTAGAGAAACCGGTCAAAACATCAAATCTTAGTTATGCATCTAGAGAATGCATTTTTATGGTTCCTTGTAATAAAACTAGGATCATAAAGATTTCTAGAAAGAATTACATGAATGAATATATCAAACAGGTGGGACGTGGGAGGGATGTGGGTAGTCAGAGAATACTAGTTTATCCGGATGCAATTTTCGGTGCATTTGCAGACAATTACTTTTCGGTGTAGATGATTTCATTGTGTGCTACTAATTCCCTAAACTATGTCGGCAAATCTTTGAAAAGTGTGTTAATCCAAATGCTTTCGATTCTTCTCTTACCTGCAACACAATATCCATAAGATTACAATGTATTTAATCATTTCAATGCAAGATGTTGAAGGATTTAAATTCTTTAGATTTTACGTAAGTAAAAAATGAGGTCAAGTATTAGAAATATTTAACAAATTACCTAATGCACTATAAAATCAAGTCTAGACTTAAGAAAACCTGATTTAGCTATAGAAAATTAAAAACTCATGTATGGCCAAGGGTTGGATGTTGCCTGTTGGCTGATCTCTAATGGAAAACCTGTCACTTCGTTGAAAACGGAGTCATGATTTGTAAGATTCATGTACGATAATGTTACAAAGAGTAGCAGCATATCAGATATTAGTCGGTATGAGTATCCTTGTGCAAAGAATCCCTATGTGCTTGTTTTCGAGAAAAAAGCAATCTCCTGACTCATTCTTGTCATATCAAATACAAAAGAAAGAAGTAACACTGTATATAACATAATCCTTTTGCTAAACACACACCTTTCGTAATAATTTGTGAGTATTAATTTTTGAAAATGTAGAAAAGCGCAAAAGGTTCGTAGTTTGTTAATTCTTGTTTTGTTATGGTACGGTGTGGTCATTCAATTGTCGGCTACGATTTTATTTACTCCCTATGTAATAGGAAATTTAGAAATGAAGACTATAGGTTAGTAATTTAGAAGTGTCTATGTGTGTAAAATGTAAGGGGTGATATTAGTAACACAGATTTGTGTGTAAATCCAAACATATGTGCACATTGGCATATATTCCTCTACAACTCGGAATTTTTTCAGTTAAACCTGTCCGTCAAGCTTGTAAAACGCGATAGTCAAGAAATTGGTTGCAATAAGTAGGGCTCTCTATACTATACATTACTAATGCCGTCTTCTATTACTTTGTACTTAATGTTATATCAATGTCTACTATTTGCACAATTTCCTTCATATCATATTCTTTCTCTTAATCTCTCTACATTACTTTTATTTCACAGATGAAATTGAGGAGAGGGGAGAACTGAAGAAGTAACGTGGAATAAAATAACCCAACATCATACCTCTATATTTACCAAAATTACCAACATTCATAATCAGGTCTCGGATATTAGTTTAGAAAATACGAGTAGGTTAACTAGGTAATAATGATGTTCTTTGTTTTTTTAACGTTTTTTCACATGGCCATTACATCGAATGGGTTTATTGTGCTATTGTTGTTGTAGATTTTTTTCGACCCAAAAAAGTTTTTAATGATCGTTTTTTCAAGAATCCGTTTTAGCAGAAAACCTGACTTTTAGCATTGACAATAATTATAAATTTTGGAAAAATATGTGTATTGTTTAAATTTTCTTTCTATTTTTTAAATCCAAAATTTTAGAAATTATTTTTCTAATGCTTTAGTAATACGTCATTGTTAATTTTGTGAATTTAGCCATTAAATTGTAACTAATACCTACAGATCTCGCGTTTTCTAATTATTTTCATTGCTAAGCTCCAAGAAATAGGTTTTTTGTGATATATTTACCCTTGATTGCCTGATTGAAATTAAAATAAATATTGATGAAAATATGTAAATAACTATCCGAGCTCTGATCATAGTGCACATTTGCACATAAAATCAAAGCAACGTACCTTTAGCAAGTTTACCTTAAAAGAAGTTCACAGATTGAATGTTATGGTTATGGTCAACGAGCTGAATCGCAGAATTCTCTTAACAAAAGAATCTTCTTAGCGTCTACTGTATTTATTGTTAGGGAGTGACTTTGTATTTTCCATATAGAGATAGAAGCTCCTTCTTCATATGGTCGTACTAGTTACTATAATAATTATATCTAAAGATGAGACTGGTCTTTAGATGATTTTCGAGCTAACTTCGCATAAGCTTTCATTCATGTAACATTAGAGGCATTAAGACATTATATTATTTTCGTTGTGAACTTTAGTGCAATGCAATGTAATAATAGTAGCTAAGCTATAGTAGTAAAGTTTTCGTAGAACAAGAACAACTGCACAAATGCAGCAGCCTACTATAATAAACATTACTATTTGATAAAATAGCGAATAGAGATATATAATGAGGCTTTAATCAGATCAGACATCTTATACAGTCAAAAATAATATAATAGTTGTGAACTACTCTTCGTACATAAGTAGCAGCATTTATACAAGAGTTCGAAATGGCACTTACACCATACGACCACGAATCATAGTGTTATGTTACTTTTTTATGTACACTGCTGTATAAATTCAATTTGGATCCAAAATCTAAAATCTACAGCTAAGCAGGAGCAGATAATTATCAAAGGAGTTTGGTGGATGTCAAAGCTCTTCTCCTGATAACTCTAATGTGGATGGTGCATGTTTCTCGCCATTTTTTCAAAGATACAATGCACAGATACCGCTGAGTTTGTCTTCTATTGTTAAGTAAGTATATTGTAATTTGAGGCGAAGAGCTAGAGCTGCCAACTGCACACATCACATAACACTTATGCATTGTATAAAAGTAATCCCAACTTGGACTATTTAGCAACTATTTGTTTTCATCCAACATCCAATCTTTTGTTTTACTTCTACTTTAGTCAACACGTTCTGTTGAGGAGAGCACTTAGCTTATCTAGACTACATACACACAATGTCTCATTAAAATAGATAACAACTCGTTTTAAATGATGTCTTTTAATTCTGTCCAATTCAATCCTATTACACATGCCCTACATTTGCATAACACTTACATATATGCAAATACTCACGAAAATTCTATTAAAATCCACTCATGCAATAATCACCTGCCCTTATAATTATCCTATATAACTTTAAGATCTAAATATACTCATCATTACGATTCCTTTACAATTTCTTTCCTTTCAAAATCCTTTCTTGTCAGCTTATTCTGTTATTACAATGTATTCATACAATAATGCTTCAATTGCTTCATCAATTTCATCATTCACAATAATACTGGACTGGTAATTAAATAATTTTAAATTTCAATTGACTTAATTTGGTATTTATCACAAAGTTTTGCAAATTAAATATAAATTAATGATTATACATATACAGATAATGGTTGAGACATTGCTGAAAATTCATAATAAATTGACATGTGTTCTTTTACTTCTTTTGGAAAAATGCTTAATGCTCTAATTGGATAAAAATATTTTCCTACTAAATCATTGTTAAAACTAATCATGCCACTTTAGGCTTATCTTATTTTTATTCTGTATTTTTCCCAAAATGCTCTCGGTTAAATCTTTTTTCACTGTCTATTAAAGCTATCTCAAGTTAATAAATTATGTATGAATATTGGTTTGTATGAAATCCAAGTGCTTGTCCCACACATATCGTTTATTTTTCAATTAGTTAATTTTTGGTAGGCAAGAAGAGGTTAGAAATTGATAATTGGAGCATATTGGCACTTAACTGGTTGTGTATGCTATCAGATGATTGCAGTATTGAAGATTGGCATCAATTTAATTGTACAGTAGTTGGAATCAGATCATGCAGACATGAGCCAGTGCAGTGTAAAAAATCATACCTGTTGTACCATTTAACTTTCTTCTATACTACAGCAGAAGGCTTAGCTAATAAGGGGGTAAATGTATAGAGCGGTGTGACGTGTTAAATGATGTGATATAAAATACATTGCGTTGGTATTGGTATTATCAGTCTGACACGCTAATTGTTCAATGTGTAACTGCTACGTACAGGGATGGGTGATGGGTCTAGTTCATTCTGTAACATCACAAGATCACATCACTACCCTATTAGATATTTGATACAGCTTTTAATCGTATTCAAGAAGGCACTCCATAATCTTTCAAGTATTAATGGACTGTGAAATCACAAAGCGTGTAAATGGAAAACAATTCTTTCGACTCGATTTTGACGGAGTTCAATGGTCAGAAGTCAGCAGAAGTTGTTTTACTACAGCAAATCGCAACAATATGCAGGCAGAATGCACAATTTCCCTTGTACACCACAAACACACAGTTAAAAGACGACCTAGCTATAATACATGATGTTTGTGTATACATTTAAATGTCTTTCTCTCATTGTCAGACATCTCATCGCTACCATTCTGCTCTCAATCCTCAATCTCAGTCTCAATCAATCAAACAAGGTTAGAATATCTAACCATATCCTATGTCATTATTTTTTGATCAGAGGCAGAGCCCACTTTTCTTGCTTTTCTACCATGACTTTGCCTTATATCTCATCTTATCTGACTTCATTTCGCTCTTTCATTTAAATCCTCAATTTTACATCCGTGCACACACAACTTATACATTTGTGCATCCCATTATCCTAATCAACAGTCATTACATCTTTCCACACATTTTTCCTTAATATAACCATACTCTTCTTCATTTAGCCTAAAATGCTACATAAAATGAATTAAATACTCGGAAAAGTATTACAAATTTTCACTGATTAACTAATAGTCGAAAATAAAAATTAAATTATTATTTATAATTTCCTGTATTTAGTCCTGTAGGTATCAAGTGCGTATGTATTTTAGCGAATGCGTCTTTAATTATATATATGTGCTCTATTTAGTTACGTGTTCAATAATTTTATTTCCTATAATTAGGAAACATAATAATTATTGTTCTTTCGTTATCTAGGTATGTTAATGTTAATGCATTTTGCGAATTCAGTAAAGTGCCCAATGATTTTAGTAATACTCAAATTACAATGTTTTGTTTTTGTTGTTTATATTAATGCCGTAAATGCAAGTAATAATTCTGTTCTAATTTCTTAAATATTAAGGTTTCAGGTTTAATTCCCCTCGAATTTGGGTTTACCCTCATTATTAAGCAGAAAAGAAACTTATTTATAGGAATGTTTTGTCTGTCTGTTCACCTGCCGCTTGGTGCGATAATTCATCAACGGCTTGGGATATATCATTAATATTTAGTGTAGGTGTTCTTGAGATCCATACGGAACTGTCACTGGAAAATATATCTGGCCAATAAAATGACCCCTTGCACTTTTACTCTACGTTTATCGCCAATTTTTGCAGCCGTTTTACATCGGTAGCTACTGCATGAGAAGTTACCTTTATCTGTCCGTCTGTCTCTTCGTATTTTTGTTTGTCTGTCTGTCCGTTTGGTTCAGATATTTATTTCAAACGTTTAAATCATAATATTCTGCCTTAACCGCTGCTTTTTTAAATCCACTTTTACTATGGTTAATTGTTAGATAATATCAAAAGTGCTAAAAAATTTATTTAAATGCAACCTCTCGGGTTACACTTACACACTTACATATATAGTTGTGAAATGACACGTTAAGTTATATCAGGTAATTGTAGTTATTACTTATTACTTATTAATATGTAAGAAGCACAGTATCAATTTTCATTCTGTTCATGATGAGATCAGTAAATTGGTCCTATATGTTGTTTTACGACCCCGTAAATTTCTTGCCTTATATGAAACTGCAAATTGTGTTTAATCCTATAGTGCAGGCATGCAGCTAGTAGAGCAAGTATAAGTAATAAAAAGCAAATGCAGCTAATCTCAGCGATTAAACTGCCCTAACACAATTAGTTTAGGTGTATAAAAGTCAATTAACGTTAGGATCGAGTGCATAGAAGTAGAGATGTTTTAAGGGGCCATAAAAAGTAATGGGCATTAGTACACAATAATATTAATCCTCTGTACTATTGTTACATATAAGCTTTAAATTTAATATTGGCTTTTTATTACTAAATATTACAACTTTCCTATAGTTTAAAGTTTAAAGTAGGTAAAGGAACAAGGAAGACCGAGTGTCTAATGATAGAATTAATAGAATAGTAAATAAAAAACCAGATAAACCCAATATTTGATTCTGTGGGGTTTATTAGCAAATCATAAATGGATGCGTTATAGTATTCTTCAAGTCAATCTCTTTTTCATGGTCTAGTAATTTTTAGTGGTTTGTGCGTCTAAACATAACACGAGTACAAATGTAAATCAAAAACCCTACAATAAATCCAATTCTCATTCATTAGTCAAGTCAGACAGAAGAAGATGGGATCTCAATTCCATTTTATGCTTTTATTATCGAAATTTTCGAATAAAACCTCTAAATATGGGACAGAACGGTTAAAATATCAAATATTTTTCTTCGGCGCATTATGCATACTCTGATATTATTAGCTAGCCTTTTAGAATCTCATAGAAAGATAGTAAAGTAGGTATGACTCATTTAAAATTCCAAAGGAAAAATGTAACAGGTTAAATATACAAAATACAGTGTTTGGGCTTTCTAAAAAAAGTTAATTATTTCAAAAAAGCTATAATTAGTTATGTGCGAAGAGTAAATTTACACGATTTTTGTTTGTTTTGCTCCGCAAGTGTAGATTCTGCGTGTGAGTTTTATTTGCAGAGTGATTTATAGATGTTCCTTTCATATTTACACATGAATCTTGTCATTTTTTGCTCTTCTTGCTTACAGTGCAAACAAGAATTTAGAGTAGTAGGAGGAGATTGACGAGAGTAAAATAAATCGTTGCTTTTTCTTTTATTTTCATCCTTTTTAACATAAATGCACTCATCTTAGAGGAATCCGCAAGAATAACTATCGAAAAATTCAATTCCCATTTACACCCGAGTGAACACGGCAGAAATTATCTGTTAAATTCCACTTTAAATTGTTGTAGTTGCATCCCATTCTACTACTGACAACATAGTGATCCTTTTACCAACACATATTATTATTATGTTTATCTTCCTTATCATTTTGTTGTCGTACATACAATGCTACACTCTTTCCACAACTTTCTTTTCTACTTACCTACGTTTTAATCAAAAGTTTATTTGTATACCTATACCATGTACATATGTACATGAGGGATGAGCTCTAATAAATACTGAACTCAATCATCTTCAAAAATAATAGACTCATTTACAGAACATTTAATTCATCTCGCTATCAAATCTTTTTCCACAATATTCACAAAATTCCATTTTTAAACTTCAGACACTCTAACTAATTATCATGTACCAGAATTCTAATTAAAATCTATTAAAAATAAACTAAAATTATGGTTTAAATATTAAAATATTTATTATGATTTTATAAATAAACAGCACCTGTTTTTATTTTAGCTTGTTCCTTTAAATCGTTAACTTATTTTAATATTAGATGAAAGCTTGGCCAAAGAGTTTGACTTATTTCAAAAATCTTCTTGCTAACCAATAATTTGTTGAATATTTAAGAGTGTATGATTTTGCATTTACTTGAGTTTCTACTAATCCTTATTTGTATTACTCAACTTTTGTTATGCATTTTTGTTCATAGCGAAGGAAAATTGTAAGTAAAAAGATTTTCAATGTAAGTAGTACATTTGTTGTTGCATTGTAAGGTGTACCTGTGCTGTGGTGGCTGACATGAAGACCCAACCTTTGTAGTAAAGGTTTGTTGGTTAGTGAGATCATTCAGGTTTCGAAGCCAAGTCAATTCAGAAATCAGTAGGTTTCTTTTCTGCTGGTTGTCTGTGTAAGATTAGTTAAAAAAGGAGGTAGGTATTAGGTATGGCATCGTTTTCTATATCTTGTTCCCTATAGAAGGACATTATAAGCGTTATATAAAATTATGCGTGATTAAGAGTTAAGCATTACATGGTTTATATAATGCTTAGCATAGTTTGTATGACATGTCATGACACGAATCTTCTTCACTAGAATCCCCAAGTTATTTAATCGGTCAAAGCCTTGTTACTTATTGCCAGTTTTACAAATCCATACAAGTTTTGTGCAGAGAAATGGAGGATAAGTGATACAATGGGCAGATATGCATAATAATAACAGAAGAAGAAGAAGATGATGACTACGTAGTATAGAAAACTGCATCTAAACAAGACTGAATCGAGGTAATGGAAATGTGGAATGTATGTTGTGTCCTATTAGTACATTTTAAAACGCATTACCTAAAAGAACAGATTATCAAGTGGTATTACGAGATTTACTTCTCGAAATGAAAATGACGAGAGTTTCTCGCTCCTTTATTTATCTCTCACACTCATCTTACAGGTTTTCCTCCTCCAAAATATCCTATCCTCCCCTTATCATCTTTTAAGAACATTGAAAATAATTAGCAACTTCATATACAATCACCGTCTTAAAATTTTAACGCACAAAATGGGATTTATTATTTTGAAAGAACGGCATTAATAATTGTGTAATTATTTTTTAGCCAATCAACTAGTTTCCCTCATACAAAAACAAATCTTTAAAGATTTAAAAAAGTAATTTCGATAGTCAGTCCACATATTTTTTAGTAATAAACTTCACGATGATGATAGACAAGATTATTAGTTATCATACGATCCTATTGCAATAATCGTTAACAATTTACTATTTTATGCTTACTGTGTAATTTATATTGCGGCGAACACACCGCGTTTTGCATGTAAACGGCCCACTAATGTGAATTAGACTTTTCTACACATTTTATGTGCTATTTAAATTGAATTTTCTAGACTAACTTGAATATTACAATCTCTCCCAATACAATTCACATCTCTGTAGAGAGCTAATATTCTGCTTGGCTTCTGCGGCAGATTAAGTCCTGACTTAAGGAGGAGCGCTAATCTGTCATAAATATTCATTTTGTCTATTATAGATGACCATCAATCAACTATCGTGCCAAGCATTGTAAAAAAATCATTTTTTGCTTATTATTCTCCACTATGCACGATGTGGTTGCATTTGCATTCATTGCATTAATCCACTTTGATTCCTACATTTATTTGGATCAACACTTTTATTATGCATGACTGACACGAGTATATCCATCCATTAACGGAACTTATGCATGAACCAATTTGTATTCGCCATTTTTTAGTCAAGTCATATAAACTCGAAATTCCATACCATAATTCACTATTTTCCTACTTAATAATACGATGGTTTTTGATTGGGACTCGCTATGATATTTTTTATCTTGACATTTAGAACGTTACAACAGAAATCAAAAATTGCAACTTGATACTGGCACATTGACAATATATGACAAAAAATTGTACTGCAGAAATTCAATGCACAATTTCACACTGCACTTTTTGTAAATCAACTGCAAAATCTACAAATGTAGTCATCCAAGATTAAACATAATTTCTAAGATCAATTTTACAAATGTAACGGGGTAACTGCTCATTTAAAAAATCAAAATACTTGACAAAAATGTATTTTTAGAAAATTACTTAATAGTATTCCGATTATTTTCTTGTAGGTTTTACCTTTTTAGAAAACAATTGTAACAAATAACAATGTAGCACAAACATTTTAACACAAGAAATACAGCTATTTGTCCAAATCAGAGTTTCAACAGAGGAAGGAAAATCTGATATTATAATATAATTTTTATAATTATATGCTATACAGGCCTACAGGCTACAAAAGTGTCAACATATCCAATTTTTTGAAATAAAAATACTCTTATTATTGTTTTTACACGATCATTATGGATTTAAATTGGACTGCAAATGCTAGCCACTTAAATTTCAACATTCTAAGATCGTATTTCAAATAGATCAGCGATTTTTTCCTTATGGCTTGACAAATGACGAGGAAGTTGGGACCTGGTCGCACGTAAAGTCATTTACTAGGTCAGTAACA
>JABASI010000492.1:0-37971 GCA_019776505.1 Tomocerus nigrus | reverse complement strand
ATGAATCTTTGGTAAAAAATCAAAAGTGTCTATATACACACACTTGTGAATGTGATGGACTACCTATAGAAATATAAAATGCAGATGTCTTTGAAGAACTATGATATACTATAGTCATAAAGTCATAATGATTTCCCAAGGACTCTCATATCTGTCGCTATCTGTGTTAACGCCATTTTTTGCCATTCTGTGTACAAATTTTGTAGCCCTTTTTGTTACTACATTAAAATATAAAGAC
Organism: Tomocerus nigrus; assembly: GCA_019776505.1. Taxonomy (NCBI): domain Eukaryota; kingdom Metazoa; phylum Arthropoda; class Collembola; order Entomobryomorpha; family Tomoceridae; genus Tomocerus; species Tomocerus nigrus. The sequence continues at coordinate 37,733 of JABASI010000492.1, read as the reverse complement.
ACGGAATGCAAAAACGCATCACTAAATTGTTGCTAAAATAGAAATAATTTTATCCAAATGTAGAATATACTTTGCAATTATGAATGACTTATTTACTTCTACTGTACAATTGTGAAAAATCATCGTTAAATTTAGATTTAGATGAAAGACACGAACTGAGCATATTGAAAATAGCTAATTGTATTTTCAACTCTGCTTGGGCTTTACTAATGTCTAGAGATTTTTTGCCAGCTCTCTCTGGGATCTACCAACAAACGACACGTGCTTAATCAACATTTAGGCAGGTATCTCCTCCGTGCGTGTTGCGCTTTCATGCGTGAGCAAATTTTTTTAACGAAATAAAATAACCCTTTCATAGGGCTTTTCATTTTCTGAATAATGCATTTCATTCATCAACAACAATTATTGTTTTTTTAATTAATCTAGATACACGAAGAATTTATATTCGCTCAAACAGTAAATATAGAGTGACTAAAACTTCACTACAATATTACTCTGTTAATTAATGTCGTATAATATAACTGTCACCAATGTATTTCTTACTAGGGGTCCACTAGTTTAGTTTCACCACAATGTGTATCATTCATTATATAAAAAACAGTAGGAATGCTGGAATTGATAATTCTCCATTGTTATTAATTATTACCAAAATTAATGAACTTATTTAGATAGGAAAAAAATGAAAAAAATATTTGTGGATTGTGGACAAACATTCGTTTCGCGATTCGTGACGATGAATTACGGATTCGTGAAAAGAAAAATTATACTGTGGAAAATTCCATGCATTGCGGGTCCAAAATACAAAAGCAATGAAAAATATAATAATATCTCGCTACTAAATTTGTTTTAGTTAATTTCATGTAGAGTTCTGTGGGGAATATTTTTTTACAACTCAATTCCAAAATTCCAAAACGAGCAAAAACATTCTATTACACTTTATTCGCTCCCATAGAAAAAGCCAAGCTATAAGCCTAATGAGTTAAATGACTGATGCCGAAACCCAAGTTAAGCAACGCAGAGTATTATATCATGTTTATGGTTTTGACCTTGAGACTACAAATGTTCAAAACTATCTTCATACTTTATACTACACAGCACAGCAATATAACATCAGGTCAAAAACCGCAATTACATGCTACGTAGCGTGCATTTTCACATGCTACAAAAAAACATTATAAGATACAGTAACAGATAAAAATATAATAACACTAGATTGTGATTGTACTACCTGTATACTTGATCGCGTTGATTTATATTATTAGGCTAGTAAAAATGATTGTTCAAAAAATAAACACCGTAATCCAAAGTTTTTGTGAAAAACAATAGGTGGTTTTATTAATTGACTTGCCTAACCATTTAGTGACTACATGACTATGTCAATATTTCAGGGTAGTAATAAGTCCTATAGGAACTCGACGCCAATTCCCATTTGAATTCCATGTACTGCTCTATCTCCAGGCTGGTATTTCAATGGCCAACAGTAATTTATTTCTGCCCTGGCGAAATTAGCGATATTGATAGCAACGCCGACTCCTAAGGCAGCCCTGAAGTCACTAAACATTTTAGCAGCTGTTTCCCAATTGGTAGTTCGAAATTCTCCTGAATGAAAAATAAAATTGTGTATGACAATTATATTTTTTCACTATCACACCCATTCTCTTGCATATACATAACGATTAGAATCGTAAGCTTTTTTAAATACTATAATATTACCTGTTACGCTTGCGTGATTAGTGATATTTCCAAAATTGACAAACATATGCGTAAGTACATTGTCCAAAAAGCGACCTTTTGGTCCGAATGGCAGTGGGGCATAGAGATGCAAAGCGGAGGACCAATACGCCTACGTAGTAATCAAATCAATGATGTCAATTAAATTCCATTTTTCAATTTTCCAATAATATCTCCAACTTTCAGTTGAAATTTGGAAACAATTCGATAAAAATTGGTAAAATATTATATATTTTTTAAATTGACTGATACCTTTCCTCCTAAATAGTCGTTGCCACTTCTGGACCCCAAACTTCTTAATTCAAATCCTCGTAATGTATGAGGACCCCCAAGAAAGAATAAATCGTGTATACTGTGAGACAATCTTCCTGAGTCGAATGGGGTTAAAAGACCTGCACTTACTGTGCCTTGAAAAGTCTTTAAAACATATATTGTCCATATTAGTACATTTATTTTTAATGATTCCCCTGCATGAACCTTAAAATTTGTTAACAGAACGGCAAACTAACTAACCATATTAAAAGGAAGTTTTTGATTGACTTGAAATCGTGATTCATGTTTCAAAAAGCTAACATCACCACCGATGCCGGCAAATTCATTCATAGCTCTGATGAAGCTTCCTGATGTAGGAAATATTGGGTGGTCCCTACCATCAACAGAAACTATGTGTCTGAAAGCGGATTTGAAAGAGTGTCCACAAGATTCTCGAACAGTAAGTGAAGTCAGCTTGGAAGTAGCTTCTATCTGTCGCCAAACGCCTTCCCATTGAAAATTATGCTTTACCTAAAATATTAGCAAAACAAATGATGTCAGTGCAACATTCATCTTCTTCTACTTCGACATTTCAACATTAATGTTAAAAATTAACGAAGCATTATTATTTCGATAAAGATTCGCATTATTACTTTGTTGGCTTGTTGAAAGGACACATCCAAAAGTCCTCCTAGGTTATGTACAACGAAACCAGAAAGAGGATTTGGAATTACATTACGGTAAATATTTGCTGAAACTCTGTGTACACAAATGAGAAAAATCAATCAATATTTCATATTTCTATTTAGAAGACCTGAATCTTCATTTGATATTTTTCATGGACGTTTTGTATGAATGAGAAACATACGTGGAATTTAATACAGGTTTTAATACGCTCAAGCTAGTAGCACTGTAACTTTGAATGCTGTGGATGTGCTCCACATGAACTCCTTCTCCTCTACCGAGAATATTGGGTAATTTACATCCGACGGATATCGATCCATCATTAGCTCCGGTGAGGAAATGTGCGCTCCCAATATACCTCCCGAATTCTTTCACAACAAAAGTAACCTAAACACATACACAAGAATTCAATATTTAATGATAAAATTAAAATATGATCAATAGGCCAATAATTAATCATTAGAAATCTATGTCAACTATTTACTATTTGTAGGAATTTACATCATAGCCGTCTCCAACATTTTTATCTTCATCGGATTGACTTGTGTCAATCACAACTGCAACATTCTTGAAACATCCATTACTTTCAAGCTTTCGTTGCGCTTCACTTGCTAGAAGGACCATCTAGGGATTTCATAGAAAAGAATTGCAATTTTCAGAAACTGGCAACTTTCGTATATTTCTTTAAAAAAATATATGGGCAAAATCTAACTAAATTTGAAAACTCACCTCTTGGAACGTAGTTGCTCTAAATAATTCTTTGAAATTACGAGTTATAAAGTCATCTTTAGTTCTAGCCACCCCATCCACATGAATCGTATGTACCCTTACAGGAATTTCATCAAGATTTAATTCAACTCCTTCCCCCATTTGAACTTTTGGAGAAGCCATTTTACAAATTTGCTTCTATTTAGTCAATACCGGTACGAATGTACGATCTTTGTGACAACAATGGCAGTGCCTGAAAAATAAAAAAAGATGCACATAATTAATAATTTCTATAAACAAATTACACTGATGAAAAAATAATTTTGGATTTTCATACAGTTTTGTATTTGTGAGTAATGTAAACACTGCAAATAAATATGGAATTAAACACCTGGTTTACTTGCCTGCAGCTAATTCGGCGAAATTGAGGGTCCTGAATTAAATTCTAGCGTTTTTTAATTTGTACTATAAATAAATCATAAATATTTACACTTTCTACCTACGCCCAAAATAAATAAGAATCGGAATTTGGTAAAAATACTAATAATCAGAAATACTCCCTTGCTGCAGTATTTAACTTTACCGGCTAGAAATCAAATCTTTAGTCTGGGAAAACGGTTTGATCGATTGACGATTCTCTCTGGAGCTTTTGTTCCTTTCTTTCCATCTTTGCCAGTTAAAAAGGTTAAAAACAAACAGTCAAATCAAAACAAATCCTTATATAATTTTTCCTTATTCCACAGTTATTCTTCTGCAGCCTCCTCTCCCGTGTTAACAGTTGTTTTTTCCGGCAGCTGGGAAGCCACCGTCCTTGTAACAGTTTTGAGAGCAAGATATCTGCATCTCCTCCACTTGCAGTCAATCTCTCACAGTCATCATTTTTGCATGTCAATGTGGTGCGGTACCTTCATTTTTTCTCTATTTCATATTTCGTATCTAGTATTTCTAATTTTTTCTAATGCATGTTTATTGTTTATACTTATAGCACTTCCAAGAAACTACCAAATTGATTTTGAATTTCAGCTCAAGAGACACGCACCAGAAAACCTGAAGCGTCTGAAAAGACATTCATTGTTCATTGACTTGACCTGTTTAAATAACTCACAATAATATTAGTAATGCTAAGTACCACTACAACCACAAGTGGAGAGTCCCCAGGAAAAGTAGGCAACTTTACAATGACAACGCAACAATTAATTAATTCCCCGACAATGGAAAAGGTAACTAGAATTTCTCTTCTTCTAGAAATCGCAACAGTCTCAAAAGGTTTTTTTTCCCAATCTTAGTTATTATTAGTTGCAATTTTTGTGTTTTAAGATTTTGACATACAGATTCACAACAAATATAATATATAGTGTTCTATGTTCATTGCTTAATGATTATTGTATTTATACTGTAAGTAATTATTATTATTAATATACATAATATGATCTACTAGTTCGATTTGTCCTGAAAAAAGTAATCTTTAATAGGAATATTAATAATTTTTAATGGTTTATTTTCACTTTTCGATAGATGGAAAACGGTGGTCCGTGGTTAGGCTCCCCAATTCAAAGAAGTAGTGCGGAGGTAGAATGCGAATATTATGATTGTGATACTGACCTTTCCGGCCTGGGCATTTCTTTAAAACAGTTAAAATTGCAACCTCCTGCTGCTGCTAATGTAACTTTTTCAATTGAGGATGAAGAATTTGTCGAACCCCATTCCGAAACCGATGAAGAATTTACGAAAATGGTATACAGAACTTACTATTTCTCTTATATTATTTTGTTTAATTTTGGTATAGAAAAATCTTAGAGAACTAACATTTGATTTACAGTTGAAAATAGCACTACAAGCCCAAGAATTGGAATTCAAGGAAAAAATTGAGGAAAAAGATGCTTTAATTAAAACGTTAAAAGCTAAAGTTGAACAGCAGAAGTTGAAGTCCGAAAAGTCGTAAGTATTTTAGAGATTGCGATAAAATTATACCAAGTAAAAAACTGTTAATCATTGAAGTCCGAAAAGTCGTAAGTATTTTAGAGATTGCGATAAAATTATACAAAGTAAAAGACTGTTAATCATTTTTACACACATAATATTGTCAACACGCCAACAGGACAGCTAAGGTGACTGATTATGAACGAAAAGTTCTGGACCGCTTTAACGAACTGAGGGATTTGAGCAGCAAGCTGGAAATGACCATCAAGGAAAAAGAACAAGCTAAAGAGGATTGCAAAGAACTCCTTCAGGACGTCAATCTTTGCGAGGATTCTTTCAGTTTACTGCACAAGTACGGCCGATTTATTTCACTTTAACACCATAATATTGAGCATATCATTTCATTAAATTATTTATTCAGAGTAGTCCGGGTACCTTTTGTTCGGATATCGGGTAGTTTTTATTATCAATATTTTTAATGAATTAGATATGATAGTCATCTGTTTGTGTTGTTGTTTTTGATTACAGAAATTATGAGAAGGTGAAAGTTATATTGGACAATTTTAATAAGAATGAGCAACTCCTAAACGCCCGATATGAACAGATGAGACGGCTTATTGAAACACGCGAAAAAAAGATTGAGTGCATTAAGACGCAAACTGAAGAAAAGATTACAATGTAATTTTAAAGTTTAATCAACTTACGATAATATTATTTATAATTTTGACTTCTATAATTTTATTATTACTAGCATACATTACTAACTCTTTTTTTCGATTAAGGGCCGGACGAGAGTACGAAGAAAAATTACGGGAAGTCGAAGGAGAACAAATAAAATTAAAGGCTATGATTTGTATGAGTGAAGTACAAATTAGACAACTTGAAGCAGGGGTTACTCAAAAGACCCGGGAAGTTGAACAACTAAGACAGCTCTGCGAAGAATTAATTAAAGGAAAAAACTGTTAAACCTCACTGAAAGCTAAGTTTAGACTTTTGCCGAAATATTATTATGACTATTTCATATTTACAAAAATATCTCAGTAACATTCCTATGTTATAATAATGCGAACATCACAACCCACGAGTTCACGAGTCATTTAAATGCCCCCGATGATAGTATTAATCTTGCCACGTGCCATTTCTGTTACCATTAATTATTTATATTACGTTAAATACGAACTTTTATTACGCTCTTTATGCTTTGGTATTATCACTGAAACGTGACATGAGTCTTAAAAAATCTTAAATAGAAAAATGTAGGTTGTAGTTTGATATTAATTTTTTTTAAAAGTTAAGCATCCGTCGAAGTTATGTTAGATAGAAAGACTGTTTTATTAATATAAGCCATTAACAGTGATATTTGTTTAAGTTACCACAATAGTATCCTTTTGAAAACCTATAAAGACTGAATATTATTTGTCGTTAATGAATTTAAATGTCTTCCTTTGTATTTTGTAATAATGTAAGCAATTTTACAATGACTTAATTGAAGGAAACAGTTTATGCTACACTAAGTAAACTAAGGTACCTTGTCTAATTAAGCATTATATTCTCATCCCGTCATTAATAAAATATAAGCTACATACAAGATTAGATTAATTGTAATCTAAGGCGGAATGCATACTTGATACTCATAACATGCTATAAGTACCTACTGTAACAAGACTGATTTAATTGTAATTTACACCTTTTATATTACGCTATTTAAAAATTTCATTAAAAATTGACTGCAACAAATGATTGATTGTTTTTACTTTATTTAGCGCATATGTGCCTTTCCAGCACTTAGCCTTGTACTACTAAATAATAACCAACTAATTTACTATCTTAATTTCAATTACAATAGTTAGACATTTTTTTCATTTCACTCGTGATTATTTTAAAGTTTCATCGTCAGCTACCGTTCTTTTAAATTACTTGGAATCTAAATTAACTTGGAATTCCAATTCTGAAATTTTTCCGCGCAGAGATAAAGGACATTGATACACATTATGTATATTAATCCTTCATTATCTCTTTTCTTTGTTATACGACCTACCTGCTACACGTAAACATTAAAAATTGATTTTTCATGACCTCTTTTGTTTATTTGGCTCCGGATCTGTGTACAAACAACTAACAAGATTATAAAATTAGGAGTTGTAGCACGTTCAAGTAATTTTCCTGGCTCACCAAACAAGCGTTGAAAGAGAAATCGAATCACATGAGACTCTTCCTAATCCTAATCATTTAACCTTAGTTTAGAGACTGGAAATACTAGAGAATGTTGTAGTTATATAAACTAAGTTTGACATTTATGTCTGGGAACATAATGTAATGACTCGGGATTTTTGATTATTATTTGCTACAGCTCAACTTTACATTTTACGACTACGGAGTATTTAGAAAGATATTGTTATGGCTGTTCTTCTAACTCGCCTAGCCTGTCAAGTCATTAGTTATCTACCAAAATACAACCAGTTCACGCAGGTAAAAAAACTACAGCCAGTTCCTTTACATTGATCAGCAAAATATTTTCCATGTTAAAGTCACGAGACTTGAACTTTAACAATCACATCTTTACATAGAACGTGTAAAAAATCTACACGAACTAACAATTAGTGAAAATAAAGAACCCGCACACTACTGGTGTGTGGTGTACTTAAGATATAAGTAATTGATAACCAAGCAAATAGTTAAGCAACACATGAATTTCGGTCGGAAAGCACATCCAAATTGGAATGGTAATTTGTAATTTAATTATTATCGACATTCCCACTATCCTAATCATAAATACAAGGTAGTTTGTAGTTTGTATCGAATCCCTCGAACGGTAAACGTTAAAATAATCATGTAAAGCGGATAGAAGACAGTGTAGCGTTGGGGCTTGGGCTGGGGCATAGCACAACTACGGTGATCACGACCTATTGAACCTCCTCACAAGATGTTTTACACTATAGTATGTGTATTGGGTTTTCGGTAGTATTTCGGCCAGTTCACGACCTTAGAATTACTTAGTTGACCTGGTCATATTGACCCCATTTTCAGTCTTTCTTTAGACAGTAGTTGTACATGTACAAAATTTGAACTATGTATCTCAANTTTTCAGTCTTTCTTTAGACAGTAGTTGTACATGTACAAAATTTGAACTATGTATCTCAAAGCGTTCATGAGATGACCTCAGGATGACCCAGGTTACCTTGTCCCAGTGACCCCATTTTTGAACTCATTTGTCTAATGGATTTCTAGATGACATACAGAATATTTGAACGATGTAAATTAATCCGTTCGTTCTAAAGTTATCTTGGCCAAGGATAGACGGACAGATAAATTTGGTAATTATGTACAGAGCAGCTACGCACTGTGAATAAAGAATACAATACGTAAATCTGAAAAGTAGTACCAGCATGCACCTACTCTACTCGGATAAGAAACTGTGTTGATAAGATTATGCTAATTTTCCGCACAACTGCAAAAATATTTCGAAGAAAGAAAAAATCCCTCGTTTACTTATTTACTTACACATGAGTTAAAAATCCCAGCAACATACCTAATGGTACTTTAATTCATGATGAGCATACAGCAATTTATGATGAGCTTCCAGAGAGCAGCATGTCAGGATTTCCCAATGAAGAAATACACGAAATGCTTATCTTAAATCACTTAAATGCAATCTCCTTACTCCTTAATACTATGTAGCTTATTCTGTTGTTATTCTGCGTTTTTTTGGGGTTCACAGTGCAGGCATAAATTACAAGAACTGAACAAAACTGTTTTGGGTACTTTGTTGTGTAGGTATTATGTTGCCGAAGACGAAATTCTTTCTCACAGGGTGCTACAAAAACATTTTTTCCATTAAAAACACAAAAATTCGTTTAATCATTTATTTATCATAAAAAAATTGAAACAAGTAAAAAATATATACCTACATAAAATTGGCATAATCGTCTATCACCAAAATACATATGCACAGTAGTTATTTTATTAATTATTAATAATATAAAAAACATTCATAAACATTTCACAGATTTTATGCGATAAATAAATTCCCTACACCTGTACGGTAGGTACATAAAAAGGAATAATAATATTATTATGATTCTTTTTCTAATGGTCTTAATGTTGATTTTTATATAGTACCGATTTTGCATACATAGTATTTATTATATTGCAGTTTACATTGCAATCATTATAATAAAAGTGGAAAACATTTTCATAGAATGTATGTACAATGTCTAATAACAATAAAGGAGAGGATTAAAATGCAATGTTCTTGCAAAGTGCAATGTTGAATTACGTAATGGTTGTCTAAGCCGGTCTTGTTCTTGCTCTTCCTTTATCTTGTCCACGGATCGTCTCGTCGGTCGTGACAAGTTAGTAATGGGAAGCGATTGTATATAAAGGTGGGCATTTAGATAGGATGAGGAACTGAAAAGTTAATGATATGTTATCTGATAAATGATGCTAATAATTCTAATACGGAGTAATACATGTTATAACACCTGCCATGCAATGCCACACCGTACTTACACATCTTCTCTCTCTGATTCTGTTTTGTGGATGTCTAGGATTATGTATACGGGTAGGTGCTAGGTACTTGTCTATTAAGCTTAGGTAGGAGCATAAAATTATTCTCTACTTGGTAAACAATGAGCTAAAGAGCTACAGCACTTTGTGTGCTTACACTAAATCAGCGTGCAAAAAGTGAAATGTAGCAAAAGGCAGGTGCTTGCATATTGAAGATGAATTTGTTGAATGTTGAACCCGCAGGAGTAGAAATCGACTTGACACATACGAAAGAAGCAAAAGGATGGAGATAGACCTGTCCTGCCTGACTCTAAACTAAATGCATCTATGAAGATGAAACTTTGTCTATTGAGACAATGTGTGCATTAGATCTTGCATTGCAGCATTCATGCACACACAGACACAACACAACGGAAAATCCTGGTTTAAAAAGCATGAGACCGTGCATAGCTCTGTAGATTGAAGCGACTTTGGCAAAATTGGCAAAATTTAATTTGCCAAAATGAAGATTTTCTACATTTCTCCTTTTTACACATTTCTTTCGCCTGCTAGTTTTGCAAAACTGGAAATTTAATGTTAAAATTGTAAAGTTCTTAACTTTTTTAGACGATAAGGAAATTATTTACCATTTTTTGACGTTCTGTTTTGCCAAACTGAATTTAGACAACCTAATTCAGTTTGACAAAATGAAAATGTTCAATATCTCTATATATTTTTACAATTTCTTTGCCAGCTAATTTTGAAAAACTGGTAATTAAACTAATTTAGTAATAAGATTATAAAAAAATTAAAATATTTAGATTACAAGAAAATTATTTATTCAGAGTAGCTCAGCTGCTCTGTATAGAAATGCCCAATCTGTCTGTCTGTCCCTGGGCACGATTACTTTCGAACGGATTGAAGTGTATATCATTCAATCTTTTTGTCATCTAGAAGTCCTTTTAACCGATGAGTTGAAAGATGGGGTCAAAAATGACAAGGTCAACTGGGCCATCCTGGGGTCATCTCATTATCGAATTGAGATACATAGTTCAAATTTTATACTCGTAATACTACGGTCTATACATAGAAACACTAAACAAGAAAATCGTGTCAATAGGTCAGGGTCAACTGGGCCATTCTAAGGTTATGTCAAAATCGAGCCGGGATATTTTTTAAAAGCCTTATAAAAGTGAGTACCACTAGAGTTCAAAGTACCAAGTAGCATTAACTTCATACCCTCATTAGGTCAAGGTCACTGGTAACGCTACTCGGTATTAAATTATACCTACCCATTTTACAATGGTTTATTACTTTTTGACTTTGTGTTATGCCAAAGTGAATTTTGCCAAACTTTGGGTCTTCCATGAGGATGAGACAGAGATTTTGTTAATGTTGAAGAAGAGTGCGGGGATAAATGCACTCGACAATAAGTTCGAAGTGCATCAACGTATTATGTAAGACGCTGTTATGAAAAGGAAGATACGGAGTATAAACTGAGGAGAAGATGAAGAGGAAGCACAACAAAGATAATGTATCGTAGGTATATAAGGACGGAGATTGACCCCGGCAACATCCAGTCGATCTGTCATTCCTGTTCCTCAAGGAACATCCAATAATCCACACCATTCCATGTCCATGCACTTCAAATTTAGTTTTCATTGTCATTAAATTTATTGGATTCGTTGCTCCCATCTGATCTTCTTTATATTATTGGTGTCTTCATTTGCGGATCTTTATCTTCTCTTCTTTTCTTCCACTCGTTTTTTATTAGCCAAGCCAAGCTGAGAGTCTTCTGAGAGAGAGTAGTTTGTGTTTGAATAGAAGTACGAGATAAAAAACAAATAAAAATTGGATTGGAACAATGGGACGAGTGTCATTGTTGTGTAATCCGGCTGCCGTTGTGACTGCAGTGCTCATCCTGCTCATCTCACACGCTGCGGGTTACTCTGTCAAAAAGGTAAGAACAAAATTTGCAAACTGGATTCAGTTCCAACTCTAATACGCTTGCTAATATTATTGCACGACACACCATCACTCACTTCAAACTATGCATACCTATAATATTCTAATACTAAGGTACCTACCTACCATTGCAGATATATAGATAACCTATCATGATTCAACAAAAAGATTTCATTCCTAGCATTTCTTATCTTCTTCTTATAATAAGGCATAAGATTAACTATAGAAGACAGGTAGGTACTAGGTGTACTAATAAAAAATTTGCTAATAAACATGACATGACCAACATAGCGCATAAATATTGTTTACATACACAACGGACTAATAAGTCAGAACGAATTAGTAATGGATTTGTATATTTAAATTAAAAACACAATATCATTTGTACGTTGTACCACTCTACTCCCTACATACAACCAGCCGATACACACATCGTCTGCGATTTTAGAAGTGTTTTTCGTAGGAACAATAACAATAAAATATATTTCCATAATTCTGTAGCATCTACGAAATTGGAATTATTATTTTGTATTACGTTTTATTTTTATCATACATACGTGATATTCAGTAGCCTTGAACTCTTATTAGTTTTATTATGGCTTTATCATTATAATAATTACTTACCTTTATATCTACTTTAGACTTTGTACTTACTTTCTTATAATATACCTAGGTACTTATCTAGGGAGAAATAATTTTCATTGCAATTCTACAGCCCATCACCCATAATATTATAAGTACGTAATTACCTACTATACTACTAGAATATATTATTATAGACACTAGATAATATTTTATTAGCGAAAAATTCATCAATCAGACTCCGTTTCTTTTAATATCTGCTTTTAATATTTCTTGGATTTATAATTAGGTACATTAGATTTTGAGAAATTAAGTTTCTAGTATCGTGACGTAATACTGCATTGAAATAATTATCGTGTAGGTACCTATCAATAACATGAGCAGGGACACAATATTTCATTCTACAGACTAAAAACCGAATTTCCAGACCATTGTTCATATTTATTGTGCTTAGGATTCCGTTGCTTTAACTTAGGTAGCAATCAATCCTCATAATCATAATTGACTAAGTACTTATGAATTGTAATCTGAAATAAGTTGGATTTGCATTGTCAAAAACGATTTATTATTCACAGGCACAAGGACTTGTCATTTTTAAAGGGATTTTTGCACAGTGCAATGCATTCAATGTATAGATATGTGCGTTATGTAGTTTAATAAATGATAAAATAAAATGTATTGCCAGTGCAGTGTTATGCATGATGATCATGTCATTTTGAGTTCCGATATAATTTATTCTGATACGAATGGATTTTGAGATGTATGGGCTTGTCCTTTTGCAACTGCTCATGTTATGTCACTGAAATATTTGCAAGTGATGCTCGAAAGCTCATAATATGAGGTATGGATTATGGATGGATGCCTTGGGCCTGACATAGACGGACAGCATGAGCACATATCGTCAAATTGCACTCGAGTTGAAAGTAGAAGAGATAAGGCAGATGAGGAAAGTGGCCTGGATGGCCAATCACTCGGACAATGATCTTTTGAACTTCAAGTTGACTTGGATGGAATGAAATCAAGATTCCGATCAACTTTTAGAATCTTCCCAAAGTCTTCATCTTCTTCCTCCTATGTCTCTCGTCTCATGTGCACATCTCCGATTCCCACTTTCCTCTTTGCTGCAATTTAAATTCAATGCTGCAGTGAAAATTTTTTTCTGACACTCGCAACCAGAGTGCTGAATTGAAATATTAATTAATTTCATGCTGGTTGACATCAACAACAACAAACACATGTATGTACCAGGAGCAGCAGCAGTAGATTCTTCTGTGTGTGACAGACAGAGAGAGAGAGAGACCAGATTGACCGGTCGCCGCAACAGACCGGACGTATAGCAGCAGCAGTAGCACATAAATTTCATATCTTCTCAGCTAGTCCAGTTAACTCAAAGCACATCCAGTCGTCCTCCATGTCCATGACTCAAATGCAAAGCAAAGTCCCTTCGTCGCAATAAGTGAACGAGTTTTCTCGAACAGATGTGACAGATTTATGATCTTTCTAATTTATACAAATCTTCTTCAGCTCTGTTACTTTAAAATGGCTGAAAATTGAGCAGGATCTTGCAATCAATTGAAATGCAATCAATTTCAAAGTAGAAAACACAATTTAACTGTAGATTCTTAAGGGTGACTCCCAATGGACATTGTGAGAGTAATCAAACCAATGTTTTGGAAGAAACCTTCCACAGGTCACAATTTTTCCCCGAATGCTACCAAACGTTCCTCAAAAATCGGAGTTTATATTATCTAGGGCACCCGAAGACCAAAAGTAATTGTTTTGAGTCGGAAGACAGATGCCGACGGCTTTAACGATTTTCCTTTAACTTTGAAGTTGTCGGCAACTGCGTCATTCCGACTCAAAACAATTACTTTTGGCCTTAGATCATTTAAAATCCGATTTTCGAGGAAAGTTTGGTAGCTTTTTGCGAAAAATTGTGGTCTATGAATGGCTTTTGCTAACACATTGGTTTGAGTACTCTCACGATGCCCAGTGGAAGTCACCCTTAAGAATGCATCCACAGATTCTCATTAAAATTCAAAATGCTTCACGTACAGTTTGAAATGATTAGAAAATTGAGCTTTATCGACATCTTCATAGATTATTCCCCGTTGGATACACTGATCGTAAAATAAATCGGATCGAATATGATGATTTTTATGGCTTATAGCATCGTAATGGAAATTGCCTAGGAAGAATTTTATGATGTAACGAAATTCAATTAAAATACATTGAATTTTTATGACAGTCTCTTCTTTAATAGTGTAATTGATATTTCGATATATGAAAGAACAGGATCAATTATATTGATTTGATTTTCCGCTATATAAATAACGAGAATTCATCAGAAAAGTAATTTAATGTTTGCTTGCATTACTCTTCAATCAAATCATGCAGGTGTATCGATAAAGAGCAAAAAGTTCTAATAAAATGAGATGAGATGATCTGCTTTCTGTTTTCTGCAAAGTATAATATTGTAATTCCGTTTTATTAATGCGATAATAGCTATTGTTCGTGTTATCACATCATCATGATAGGGAAAGATCTGATGAAACGTGTCTGCCTTTACAGACTCAGCTTTTAATCTTCTCCATTCTAATCGTTATCAAGTTAAGATTAATATTTTATGTAAAAACAGGTTATTCAGAGCGATGGAGTGGATGTTAATGCTGAAGTCGACGTCACGACTGTTGGTGGTCTTCCTGGTACCGGTAGAGATGATGTCACTGAGGCAGATGGTAAAAAAAATCAATTTATTCCTAAATATCTTACTAGCTAAACATGCTTTACATTAGTAGCAACTAGCAAGTATTAGTTTTAACTGTTCTTGAACATTTCGTGCTTTTATGATCATTTCCCTGAAAACATCAACCATAAAAATGTTAATTTTCTTACTTATGGTCACGCTAAATCTTTAATTGAAAAGAAGCATAAAATATTTTGAAAGAATTAATAATTTTATGGATTGATCTTCATGAATTGTGTTGGAACGATTTATTTTAGTTGTGATACTGTCGGATGTGACTGAAGAACAGTCTTTAGCAGACCAAGAAACGGTTTATGTCACTACGGAAGTCTTTAATGAAGTTTTCAATGATGCTGACAATGAAATCGATCGCATTGCAAGAGATGTGTCCGTAGTTGAGGGCGTGACAAGTGAAAGTGTCACAGAAATCGTCAACAATGACGGCGTGGATGAATCGACTCTTACAACTCAAGCCCCGTTTTCCAATGTTGTCGATGATGGAATATCTCCAGCATTTACAAGACCAATTACTCCGGATCCTAACGCCAACCCTAGCGATTTCACAACAGTTAACCCTTTGCCTAGCGATTATAACAGAGATGAACTTGATTTGAATATTACCGATGGAGCCGTTTACGGACGGGCAAGATGTCGTAAGAAATAAAAACCAAAAAATTCAGAAAATCAATTAAAATTAAAATAAAATAATAATAAGCTCAATTTTCTTTGTTTTAGAATGTGGAAAACCAGTTAGCAGAATTGTTGGCGGAGAGCCTGTAATTATATTTCTCACATTTTAAATTAATGTTTTCCGACAGAAATTGCAGATATTTGGTGATAAACTGCAGTATCATGTGTTTCATTGTGTTTGTGTAGGCGAGGATAGCTAATTTGCCATGGACTGCTGCATTACTCCGTGGAGGTGGCGGAAGACCTTACTGCGGGGGTAAATTATTAAATTACCAAAAGCAAAGATATGATTTTTAGAATTTTAACCCGTAATTGTCGTATAATGGTTAAATGATGATGTTTTAGGAACTCTTATCAACAATTTGTATGTAGTTACTGCAAGTCATTGTGTAGATGGGTAAGAGAACTGATTTAATTAGTTTACTTTGTGGTGCTAATGGTTAATTCATGGATTAAATGGTTTTTTAATGATACTTCTATGTAGAATGTCTGCCGGAGGGATCTCCGTTTTGCTCAATGAACAAGACTTTAACAATCCATCAGAGACTCGCCCTCAAAAATTCGGCGTCTCACGCATCACCATGCATCCTAACTACAACAGGTGTGTAACTGATCCTGTTTATCGTGCAATCATGCACAAGTAGAACATGAAACTCTCAATGAATTATGCAACTCTCAATGAATTATGCAAATCATGATCCTGGGCAAGGGTCAGTCATTCAATTTATATCACAACTCTTGTTTGTTGCTTACATAGGCGGACAATCGACCATGATATCGCCTTGTTAAGACTATCATCCCCTGTAAGCTTGAGTAACACCGGTCCTATTGTTCCTGTCTGCCTTCCGGCTTCAAATACAAACAGTTTCGCCGGAGAACATGCCACTGTCGCAGGATGGGTAATTGAAAACATTTCATATGCCGTATAACTGAAATTAATTAGCCCCCCGGGGGTGAACTATGACATGACATTGGTGAAACAATAGTTCATCCTGGTGAACTAATTCGAGTTATATGGTATCTGATTTTATCTGATAATTAAATCAGATTTAACAAAAATATATTTTGTAGGGCACAACTTCCTCTGGTGGCGGAGTATCTTCCATTCTCAGAAGGGTAACTGTTCCAGTTCTCAGCAATTCCGAATGCAATACCAAAACTAAATACAACAACAAGATTACGGAGAATATGCTTTGTGCTGGACTTTTAACTACTGGAGGCAAAGATTCTTGTCAAGGAGATTCAGGAGGTGCCGCTTCAATGAATTCTTAAAATATCTAATTAATTCATCCATGCATAATTTATAAAATTCTACCATTATGATAATCGTAGGTCCCCTCATTATTGAAAACGGTGGCCGACGAACACTCATCGGAGTTGTGTCTTGGGGCTATGGATGCGCTGCTGCATATTCTCCAGGAGGTATACCATTTTCAATATTTTTCATAGTAAACAAAACTAATTAGCATATTGAAATTGTGTTTATTTACTAATCGTTTTTCTTTACAGTTTACGCTCGTGTGGGTAGATTCCCCGACTGGATTTTAGCCAATACCAAAGGAGCAGACTGGTGCGAGGGTTAACAATAAAGAACATAATATCGGAGGCTATAACACATTTTGATTTTCTTTCTTCGTCGTGTACATAGTGTGCTTATTTATTGTATTTATTTCAAATACACACATTTCTCTTATTGTTACGTAGATGCACTTTTAAATTATTATTCCTTGTGTGTTTATGTTACTCCAATTTTACGAATATTATGCGCATGGTATGGTGTGGTGTATGTAATTCTGAAAACGATTTCTAATTGTAAATAAAGATATCTTTGCCAAATCCTCAAACGTATGAATCGTATCATCATCTTTCAATTTCTATTTGCTGGGTGTCTCAATAAATTCGGAAAATAATAAATATTTCTCACCTGTCTAAAAATTATTAGAACCTGGAAATTAATTAAAATGTAAAATGGGGTAGGTCAATGTAGTCCAAGTCCATGGTTCCGGGTTGATTTAATCAAAAAGTTAAAGTAATGAATTCTTTGAAGAAATTGATTTTTTTTCATCCAATAAGTTATCCTGAGAATTCCTAAATGTTACCATCACATATGAATTATAGCTGAAGACTTAGTACCGTGCTACAATTTATGGTTTCACTGAAATGATTCAATGGATAGATGAAAAGAAGTGAGCTAGGAGATGCCGAGGGCTGAAGACTGTATTTGTGATGTCTACAGGATTGATTTAGTTGGCGTAGGTTATTAGAATGGGCGAGGTAGCATTGCGTAGGCTATGATGATCTTGACAGGGAGCATGAAAAGTTGTCATTGAAATGCCTTCACAATGGAATTGCTGGATTAGCTACGATCTTCCATGCTGTGCTCGTTTTCATAATAATAAACAAGAGATCATTCTCTCTTAAAATATTCTGTAAGTTAACTCTTGCTGCAAGAACATACCTATACATTACATTGTGCATACCAAATGTACGTGTTTTTAAACGAAAGGTAATATCATATCCGTTTATAGGTAGATATGTCTGCCTGCCTTGTCATGTCGGGGACTAGAGGATGAAGGTTAACCCAGGACAGTGCCATGCTAATGCTACTACACCGCACCAGTCCAGGCTAGATCTAACTGACTGCATGGTCGCTTATTATTATGGAATGAGAAATCTCTGACTTTTTACGTTAGATTACTTTTCTAATGTAAGAAATAGACCGAAGGCTATTTAAGACTCTGAGAACAGTCATTTGCTTTTAGTGAGTCGAAGAATTTTGAGAGTGGTGTATCGGCAACAGCAAAAATATGAAACTATTAGTCATTTTATTTCTAGCCACTGCGCTTGGTTCCTCCAAAGCTGCTCCTCCACTTCTAGTAAGTAGTTTTCACTTTCGAAATTTCACTAGAATCATTTTAATACTACAAGTGATAGAATTTAGAATGATGGAAAATTGTTTGTTTAGGATGTAGCAGATAATGCGGGAGAAACAACACTTAGATCTGAGGATATTCAAGGTAAAATATTTATTGACACAAGATAGAATTAAAGAGGATTTTTGAAAATTTTCATCGCAAAATTATTTTAGGTCCTAGTGGAATTTTGGAAAAGGAGATAATTGCAAACGACGATGTTCCAGTCACCACAGATAGACCTGATGTATTCCCAACACCGAAACCATTCCTCACAGAGCCTGCTCTGCCCGATGGCTTAGACCCGATTGTTTATCCTGAAATTCCACCTATTGATCTTAAACAATTCCCACACATCTCAATCAAACAAGCCGATAAAATTTCCTATTACACTGGCAAATCTCCTTGTGGTAAAATATTTCATTTTAACATTATAGTGATGTAAAAATTAGGAAAGATTAAAAATTCAGCAACATTTCGTTACAGAATGTGGTCGTAAGGGCATTAGACTTGGTCCCGAACCCACAGTAATTATCAAAGATATCAATGACACAAAAATTGTCAACGGAGAACCTGCAAGGTAGTGACATTTTAAAAGAATTGCTGGCAGATAATAATTTATTTTCTTACAGTCATTTTCTAAGCACTGAGATGAATTAATATCTTTGTGTTTATTTCCAGAATCGAAGAATATCCATGGACTGTGGGTCTTCTCCGAAAAAGTTGGCTAGGAAGTATGTAAGTAGAGCTATAGATTGTAGTATTTTCTTACAAAAAACAATAGAATAGCACAAAGAGTGGGATGTAAACGTACGATAATAATGTTACGATTATTTCTGCTGCAGCTCAAAGACTCCTTATTGTGGAGGAACCTTGATCAACAATCTTTATGTCGCTACTGCATCTCATTGTGTTGATGGGTAAAAATTTCCTTCTTTTTGTAGTACTTATAAGGGTTGTTTGAATATCATGAGTTTTTATTTCTAACACTTATGTATAATAAATGTACATCGTTATTCAGCATGAGTGCCGGTGGAATTGTAGTTGCTCTTCATGAAGAGGATTTTGCATCAACCACGGAGTTGAATGAGGAAACAATTAAAGTTCCTGTCCAAAGAATCACAATGCATCCTCGATACAGTAATCAAATGTTTTATCATTTAATTGTTACTTAAAATCTGCATCTCCAGTTTTTTATGTGAAAATACGTTTCGAATAAATAATTCTCTTAATTTGATTGTCATTTTTAGACCGCAAAAATATTGACAACGATATAGCTCTCCTGAAATTATCTCAACCTGTAGAATTGGGTAAAGTGTTTGTTCCAGCTTGTTTGCCAGCGAATAACGATCATTCATTTGAAAAAGAGATAGCTACAGTTTGTGGATGGGTAAGTGTTTTTCATCAATTACCAAAATTGCCTACATATATTAGAATTAAAAAGTACAAAATGGATGTCATTGTGCATTTAGGGTGCTCAAAATGAAGGGGGCGGCGTTGCTACTGCTTTGAGGAAGGTTGATGTCCCCATCATTAGTAACGAAGTCTGCAACAGTACCCAAACGAAATACGAAGGAAAAATTACGGAAAATATGCTTTGCGCTGGCTACGTTGAAGAAGGTGAAAAGGATTCTTGTCAGGTAATTTATAGAACGCATAAAATTAATTCCTTCAAAGACATTTTTTTTTATTCTCAAGAAAAATAATATTTGGTTTTCATTTTGTTTCAGGGTGATTCCGGAGGTACATTTTCGGAAACAAATTAATTAAATTAGAATTTTTATTTTATAGATCAAAAAGATAACCAATAAGCTCAGATTGCATTCCTAAATGAGTTTTTGATGTGTAGGTCCTCTTATAATTGAGAACGGTGGTCGGCGAACACTCGTTGGTGTCGTTTCTTGGGGCTATGGCTGTGCAAGGTCTAAATATTTAAAAATAAATAAATAAATATCTTAATTTCTTTGTTCTAACAAAAAATTATTGTATCTGCAGACCCAAATCTCCAGGAGTTTATACCAGAACTGGACAATATTCAGAATGGATTTTGGCCAACACCCCAGGTGCTGATTGGTGCAGTGGATGATAAGAATACCTACAAGCCTACAACACAACCTGTAGTCTGGGGATGAAAAATAAGTTTCTCAATATTCTCACCATTAAAATGCCTCCGAATAACTAACCTAACTAACGAATAACCCATAAGGTTCTTCTATACGTTTACAATTTGTACAAGCGTTCATGTTAATAAAATATTTATTACCTGTCAATGTCAACTGTCTATTTATTATATTTAACAACAGCTAGCAAAAAGCGTAAAGAAGGTACCATCATTCTTACTCTTTCGAATTGTTTGACGATCTTTTTTCCTATAATTATTTTATTTGTATATGTAATTTGACAGATGTATAACTCTCTCTTCGTGAGGAAATGTGTGATTCAATAATATCATTATAGATTTAGATTTATTTATTTTTTTATTTATTTATTTATTGAAATTGGTCTGTTGAATTCAATAAATAAATAGATAAAAAAATAAAAAAATCTAAATCTATAATGATGAGCATTTAGTGTCGTAAAATCATATTCCATAAATGGCTTGATGATTAATTAAATTGGAAACGAAAAAAAATCAACTTTCCTGGTATTTATTTGTTTATCATTTTAATATCATGTCTTGCTCGTAATTTTAATTTTAAGACTTCCATTTGGTATGAAAGTTGACATTTTGAGGTTAAGAGCGCAATATTTTAATTCCCTGACATTGCCATTAAGTAGTGACAAGTGACACCCTAAATAAACAGCATTTGACAAGAGCATAAAGAAAACTATTTCTGAATGTGTGTACAATACCATGAATAGGATGCAACTGAATGTAAGTGTTTTGGAATGGAGAAGAAGATGAAGGAGATAGATGGTTTAATAGTTAGTGAACAGGTTTCCATATGCGAAGTCGAATGTCAAAGAGAGAGAGAGAGATGCTCAAGTGAGAATAGTGCGAGATATTCGTAAAGTATTCCATGTAATTATTAGTTTCGAGGGCTTGGACCTGATCTTAGTATTTAATTCTAGGTTATCTTAGGTCTGGTCTCCTTTTACTTGCCACCATGCCGTGTTTGGCATTTGACTGCACGGCTGGGTCACATTTCATGACCATCTCAATGAATAAACATAAACACTAAACGTTCTCTGCACACGTTTCCTTTAAAATCAAGACTTTTCTCCCAATTCTCAAACTGTCATGCAATAGACTCACCCCTGGCTCTGCATTCAACACATGTAAAATCAGAATTCAGCCATAAGAGCTCTGTGATTCTGTAGAACAATATTATTGCTTTGTTTTGATAGTATAATATTAACCTTTGGCACATGAAATGTAAATGGGCTGGCGCCACAAACGACATGCATATACATAGGTCCCTACCTGTTGGGGCTACAATATTATACTCGTTATATTATCATTAACAGATCAGTAGAAAGAAGTAGAAGAAAAAGCGATTGATCAGAAGAAGGTTTAATCCTTATGAAAATTAGCGCAGTTTAAGGTACTCTACTGTATGTATGCATGCCTTATGCTTGCCAATCAAATCAAAGTCAGAGGGATTTTAATTGATTGCAACTATTGTGCTCTGACTAGTATACCAGGAGCAACACACGAAACCAAGCACGTCAATCAGAAAACATGAATGAAGCAATCATGAAACATTCGTAGGTTATTTAAGCTCGGACAAGATTTTAAACTGGGATCATTACTTTGTCGTTCTCATCCCTTCCTCCTCTAATATATTCCAAAGTCAGGAGCATTTAATACTAGCAATTATCGATCGATCATGAAACGGCTAAAGGAATTTTCCTTCATTTTTCTAGTTCTCATACATCTTTCTTCTCCATCGCCCCATCATAATGTAAGTGTTGAATTGCACAGAAAAACCACGAACGGACACAGTTAAAAAACTAATCCCGCATTTCTTTTAGGGCATTCCGCATGGTGAAGAAATCCCAACAACAACAGACGCTATTGATCAGACTTTTAATGATGGAGAGGAAATTTCTAAAGATGACGACGCCACAACGTCAATTTCTGCCAGAAAAGATGAACGTGACGGAGGAGGTTTGTTTTTTCATTTTTTTTCGGAATTTTCAAGATTCCACTGAAACAACTCAAAGTTTCGACAAGGTTATATTTTAAAATTAAAATTCATCTCATTTAGATATAACGGCAGCAGCAGCAGCGGATGATAACTTAATTTCGGAACCTAACGATGAATCTGTTGATACCACGACAGCTAAAAGCAACAATACACCTTCAGCAGATTTAGTGTTTCTCCTGGAACCGGAAATTGGGGCAGATGAGTACAATTTAAATAATGGCATTGTACCAGAAGATAAAGAGTCCCCGTTGTTCGACGTGTCTCAATACGAAGGACTAACAGTCAAAACGTTCCCAAATCAAAGTGATCCCAACAATAGATATTATGCAGGAAGGGTCAATGGAAGGGTCAATAGTTGTGGTAAGAATTATAAACACAAATTCAAACGGAATAATTTCCTTGATATAATTCCTAATATATTTTTAAAATAGAATGCGGAAGACCCGGGAAAAGGATCGTGGGTGGGACACCAGCCTTAATTCAAGAGTATCCCTGGACTGTTGTTTTATATAGACGCAGATTCTTTTGGGGAAATTTACAGCAATACTGCGGAGGAACATTGATCAATAACTATTACATTTTGACGGCAAGTCATTGTGTTGACGGGTAAGAGCGAGGAAAATGATAATTAGACAAAAACCCTGTAAAAATGGTATTTATTTATTTATTTCAATAATGTCCAGTATGATACCATCTGGAATTGAAGTGGGAGTTCATGATGAAAAATTAAGTGTGACTGATGAAGTGGAAAGTCCAACACAAATGATTAAAGTTGAGAAAATCATTATGCATCCGGAATACAACCGAAGGTATAACTTTCTGAATAATTTCCGTAGAATAACATTCACTTCATCAGAATGTTGAATAATTATTGAATATAATTTATCAGGACGATTGACAACGATATTGCTTTATTGAAACTGGAAGAGCCGGTAACGATTGGACAAGCGACAGTGCCCGCATGTCTTCCTGCTGGAAATGATTATCTTTTTGAAAATCAAAATGCAACTGCTGCAGGGTGGGGTGCCACCAGTTCAGGAGGAAGTACTTCAGATACTCTCATGAAAGTACACGTCCCTGTTTTGACCAATGAGGAATGCAATGAAACCAAGTACAAAGGGAAAATCACTTCTAATATGTTGTGCGCTGGTTTTGTTGAAGAAGGACAGAAGGATTCGTGTCAGGTAAAAAATTAAAAACCAAGAAACCTTAAAAAAATTTACATGTCAACATCCGGAACACTAATTTCATTATTTCATGTTACAGGGAGACTCCGGGGGTAAGCGATCGTTCAATCACATTTATGATTTAACGTTATTTCTACACTACACATTAAACTAATTCTTGTAACTCATAAGATATTTTTTTCGCTGTGGAATCTGTAATGCAATATGAAATAAATAATAATAGGTCCACTTATTATTGAAAACGGAGGACGTAGAACACTCATCGGAGTTGTTTCATGGGGTTATGGCTGTGCAGAACCAAACAGTAATGAAATAATATTATTAAAATCCTTTTAAAATGTGTTTTAAAATTAACGCTAAAATATTGTGCTCTTCATAATCCAATTTTCCTTTGAATTTCTAGGTCCTGGGGTATGAAAACATTCTTTGTGTCACATTTTTTATTTAATGCATATATAAACTTTCAACGTTCACTTATAAACACATTTTATAATAAATATCTCATGTTTCTGAAACAGGTTTACACCCGAGTGGGCAGATATCCTCAATGGATACTACAAAACACAGTTGGAGCTGAATGGTGCAGTGGCTGAAGGAAAACCTTGCAAATCTTTAAATCATATTAATTTATTTGATGATGTTCATTTTGTGCTGTAAGATTGCATGACGAGTTATATTTATTATAAAATTTTCACCACATCAAGCATTGTGATAGAAATATATTTTATAGAAATCTAGAGGAATACATAATATTTTAATTTTCTTATGTTATCTTTTCTTTCACACACTCTCCCACTCTAATTCGAATATATATATTATGTTTTTATGTACACTGCCCAAAGACAATGTGAAAAAGTAGATTACTAGAAAAATTGAATTTTCTAATAAATCACTTTATTATTTCATTACGGCCGATGATGAGTTTAAAATGAAAATATATTCTTTCATCACAATTCTTATTGTAGATCCATCCATGAAGATTTCGTCGTTAGGTGTTGTGCATTTTAATACAGATAATTACAATGATAGTCAAAGTTAGGAGAAAAGAAAAAGTGGGGCAGTATTATTGAAGGAGTAATATCCTGCAGAAGGTTAGTGGCGAAAAATAAATGTAGTAAATCTGGAATGGAAATCTGTGTCATGATGATGTGAGTGGATTGGATATTTAATTTTGTATAGGGATACTAGGGTGTTGTAGATTTCTAACAATAAACTCGTTGAGTGAGGCTGTTGCTCAAGTATAAGTCGTGTGCTGTGCAAATC
The DNA here is from genome assembly GCA_019776505.1 of Tomocerus nigrus. Lineage (NCBI taxonomy): Eukaryota > Metazoa > Arthropoda > Collembola > Entomobryomorpha > Tomoceridae > Tomocerus > Tomocerus nigrus. The sequence continues at coordinate 12,457 of JABASI010000492.1, read as the reverse complement.
GGTGATAAATTGCAAATAAATCAGTTCCCTCCTCGAGTCTTTATAATAATAAAGACCATTGACATGGCTTGACACGAATCTACGTCCATAATATTAATTCAGTTAATGGTTTTATGCAAATTTTGATTTCACTAGTGTAAAACTGTAGAGAGATGGAAGTAGATGTGTCGAGAGGAGATAGACGCGACACGACGGTGAGTTGTTGTAAGGTAACTCGATCTTTTAGGTATCTCTGTTTATTAATGTGAGTGTGAGTGAGGCTGGTTAATTGTTAGTTTAATATGGATGGACGGAAAATGGAAAAGTAGAAGTAGACTAAGGCAATATGCATATTTAATCATATCGCGCATAATAAAGAATGGGAATTTCTGTCTTGGCATGTCACAGACAGGTTTTCAAAGGTTCTTGGAAGATCAAGTTGAAGTTGTCAACAGCACAGCACTCTCATCTCTCTTGTCACTATAATAATATGTCACAAACTACTTATAGTTATACTAGTAGTGATGCATTTATAGTAATAAGTAAAGTAGTAATTGAATTCTAGGGCAGATATCCCTCAATGCCAAAGATGTTGACTGATCGTGGCCTGACCTTGGTGTTGCACTTGAGACTGGGGCAAGGCAACTTTTCTTGATTTGATTTTCATCTTGTTCAATTGGAAAAGAAAACAAGACAGGCAAGAAGATTATTATTGTGTAGCATTTCACGTTCATTTTGGAAATTATGGGAAAGAAAGAGTTAGTGTCAGTATGAAAATCTGTCGATCCTCTCAGAAATATGCTAATATAATTGCTTAACTTGAACTTTAACTGTCTGTCTAATTTACAACGTCAACTTTTATCTCTTTGCGTAGGTTATTGTTGTTATTATAATCATAGAGTTGTTTTTTAACCGATAGAGTATCAAAGTATCAACGGTACATAACGGATGGATGGGAAGAATTCATATTCAATAACCTGAGCTGAGTGAATGCAAAATAGAAATTAAATACATGCTGTGATTCTATGATGCTCAATAAGAATAACAAGGGATGATATGAGTCAGAGGAAGATTGTTGTGTAGCAAAATTAATGTATGTGAAATATAAACAGGCAATAAGTCAATTGTAATGATCATGTAGCTATAATATTGCTTCCCTTTCTTTCCTTCCTCTCTGAACGACGACGAAAAGAGAGATCTCACATGTCTAGCAGGTAAAGTACCTTTCATTTGCAGATTTATTAAACTCACGTTTCCTTATCCCATACTAGCCATTCATTCAGACACTTCATGGATGAAAATCATCGAGAGAAAATCAAAGCAAAGTTATTTAAGCATCAACAAAAACTTCCAACATTATTAGTTAGTGAACCGAGATTGAAAGTGCACACCGGCTCACTGACAAATCAATTATCAGATATTTTCTCAAGAATTTTCCCTCAGATATTACACCAGAGAGTCACGAAATAATATGAAACGATTCAAGTGTCTTGTATTTCTTACGATTCTTTCTCTTGGAACATCTTCTCCCGTTTCTCAGGTAGAAATTGCATTCCTTAATTTTTTTGTCGTTGAAAAAAAAATCCATAAAATTCCTTTGTTTTCTATTATGAAAGGATGACGGTGAAACTGGAACTACAGTCGATGGGGGATCAACACCGAATTCGGAAGGAATTACTTCAGGTAAGATTCTAGCCATGAATTCTTAGCTAGCTTTGACATTTTTCCACATTCACTTTTCATGCAGACGATCTTGTAACGACAGACACGCCGAAAATATCAAGAGATGACATTCCTCCACCCTATGCAGACGCATCGTCTATTAATTTTCAATACCCTGTAGAACCGGAAGTAAGTGCAAGAGAGGAAGATGATCTTATTGATCGGTTTCCCGAACCTGTTGATCCGTTTCCCGTAACTGATGATGGCGTTCAACATGATATGTCTCTCTTGAAATCTAATGATTCCGAATATTACGCGGGCAGAGCCCCATGCCGTAAGAGATACCCCAATTTCTTAACATTATCATCTTTTTAAGTGGAAACTTATGACAATTATTATTCTTAAAATTATGCAAAATTATTTAGAATGTGGCAGACCAGGAGATAGAAGGATGCCTTTAAGAATTGTTAACGGAACTGTTGTACCAATTAATGATTTACCTTGGACTGTGGCTTTGGTTAGGAAAAGGATCTTTGGCCAACCAAAAGGAGCTTATTGTGGAGGTTAGAAACTATTCCACTTTACTTACTAAAATGAAATATTTCTAATGAAAATTAATTACAGATTGTTGTCTTCTACTTTTTTCAGGAACTTTGATCAACAACAGGTATTATATCCAATTGATATTTTTAAATGCAGAATTGTAATATATCATCATTAGAATAAGTAGGTCTTTCCAGTGAATCCTGTTGATTTTTCGTTTTTTGTGTAGATTCATTGTGACTGCCAGTCATTGTGTAGATGGGTAAGAAAAATTTCGAGTTTTATTTGTGAAAATTATAAAATGTTTAGTTTGAATAGAATTCTTTGTAATGTTTTCCCCGATGTAATGCAGTTTTGCTGCTGATCGGATTGAAGTGCGAATCCACGAAGAAGATTTCTCTCAAGATAGTGAAACAGAAGGTGGAACTCAGAGAGTGAATGTCGATAGAATAATAATGCATCCTTTGTACAATCGTCGGACGATTGATAATGATATTGCTCTTTTGAGACTGGCCGAGCCTGTTATTCTTGATAATGTAGTTGTACCGGCTTGCTTGCCTGCTAATAATGACTACACTTTTGAAGGAATCGAAGGAACTGTCGCCGGTAAATCAAAAGCATTCATGAATACAAACTATACTTATCTTAGTAGCTGTAATATACATAGCGAAACATAAATTATAGACATTGTATACATAGCCTGAGCTAATTGTCGTCTTTCTATCAAGATAATTTGTAGCAATTTTACTAATTCTAACAAAAGTACCAAAACAGGCGACTTACACACAACAAAAATCTATTTTTTACGCAGGATGGGGTGCAACGGCAGAAGGAGCAAGTGTTTCTCAGGTTCTTCAAAAAGTCGATGTCCCTATCATCTCCAATTCCGACTGCAATACCAAAACTAAATACGCTGGAAAAATCACCGACAATATGCTGTGTGCTGGAGACGTTGAAAATGGAGGAAAAGATTCTTGCCAAGTAAATAAAACAAATATACTAATGGTGAAGCTATTTACCATCCATCTGCCTAAAATGGAATTGAGGAAATAATCATTTTTTTATATTTTCAGGGCGACTCCGGGGGTATGAATATAATTTTCTACATTAAAATTGAATAAAATCATTAAAAATAGGGAGACCTTCTTAAAAATTGTTCTTTTCTTTAGGTCCCTTGATCATTGAGAATGGTGGCAGACGAACTCTGGTTGGGATTGTTTCTTGGGGTTATGGTTGTGCAAGGTGAGGCAATTTAAACAGCTTTGTCAATATTGTCTGTGGCATTAGCAGACAAGTAACAAATCCCAGTTCATGATATGAATAACAAGTGGATACATCATTTGAATTATTATCTCATGATGATTTTTTTTGTCTGTTTTTATTTAGACCTCAATCACCAGGAGTTTACACGTAAGGGGACACTATCACTTACCTATTTATTTACCTTCTTCATATGGAAATGCATAAGTAATCATGTTATTTTAATTCTAATCGTGTGGGATTCTTTAATTCTAACTTTAGGCGTGTGGGACGTTATTCCGATTGGATAGTCAAAAATACCGGAGGAGCCGATTGGTGCAGCATTTAATTCTTCGTTTTCATTGTTTTATTTATTTAATTTATTCATTAAGCATTCAATTGCATTGTTATCCGGTCATTTTCTTGTTTTGCACTGCTTTTAACGCTCTGTACCTATGATCTTTGTTTTTATTAATAAAGTTTTATGTTTTGTATGGATACCATAAAATGATTTCTTTAATAAATCATCAATGAATAGTAACGTTATTGGTAGATCCTGTTGTACTTGGCTATCAAACTATCAATATTCATCTTAAAAAATTATTTGCATACATTTTATGTAAACCAAAGTTCTTGGAACATTTCCTATTGCTTCTCTTGCATTAGATACACGAAAGAACATAAAAAGGTGTTTCGTTGAAAGGCCACCTTGTATACAACTTTAAATTATCTAGAAATTGAGGTACTCCGAAATGTATTTTTTTGCATTGAAATGCAATTTGCAAATGCAAAGTGCAATGCAGCTGTCATTTGAAACAGTTCCCCGGTGTGTTCAAAGTCTGAGAATCCTGATTTCTATAGAATGAAACGGACCTGACCTGATATTTTTTATTTAGTGTGCCCCTAGAGAGAGCCTGGTTTGGTCAGTTTTGATTTTTGATGGGCTACCACTTGTCGCCATTAAATAACAACAGTCTTCCCATTAATTTTGCAGTAGCGAATTTACATTTAGCTTGTTGTAGGTTTATTAAGACGCATTTAATGTGTGGATTCATTGGAATTACAACACTTGGCTACGGAACAAAATCCTACCTGTAAACCTGCATCAAAAACAAAGTTGCAAGTGTCAAAGGAAACAAGAGACCTCTCATAGCTGTCCTGATCTTGTATAAATTGTTATTCAATGAAGATAAATGGCAGAAACGGTGTCATGCAATAAAAAGGAGAGACAAGGCAAGAGAACGTAAGCCTGAATCAAATCATCGTCAAAAAACTGGAAAAAACATTCGTTACAAATGGATCAGACTGATATGAAACTGTTTTTATTTATTTGATCTTGGAGGTCTTCTTTCAATAGCCATATAAATATAAAACATAGACAGTTACATTAATCAAGATTCTGGGTATCAACACGTTTGAAAATTTTCTTGGCCACGATTACACGAAATAAATGAGAATTGGATGAGAAAAAACATTTTGTTACAGTAGTTTTGATGATTTTTCTTGGGAATCGAAGATTTAATCAAGGCCTTCAAAAAATCTTCAGAATTTTATGTTGCACAATGTGAGTTGATGATCTGTGTAAAAATATTCGAAGAATAGACACTGTTATGATGTTGTCTGCGTGTGTAGTAATGCAATAAACCACTGTAAAAACGGCTGCAAAAAGCAGCGGTAAAGGCAGAATAAAATTAAATCACGTTGTTGTAAACATTTTAAATATTTCAAAACGGTCAAAGTTGGTCTGAAAACATTGAAAATATGTCAATATTACAATGTGTCGTAGTGACACGGGTAATTTTGACATCACCTTGACTGTAGATGTTACACGGGTTTTGACATCCCCACATGTGTAGCGGTTAAACAGGTAAATGGCTCGTACCATTTGATCTACACCCTGTAAAAGGTCAAAGGGTCATCCGATTGACCCCATTTTCTACTGAGACCTCCGCCCGGACCCCTAATAACCCATAAAATTCGAATGAAATATCTGAACCCTGAGTTATCGCACCAACACGGACTGACAGACAAATGAGACATTCCATATAAAACAGCTACCGAGGCTTAATAGAGAGACAAGGTCAAGCCAAGCCCACGGAAAACATAAAGATATCTGAGCAATTGAGCAAAGCTAACCGAGTTGTGTTTTATTATAGCCAAATAAACACGAAGTCAAGTCAGATATGTTGTGATGAGAAAAGAAAACAACTTTGTTGTAGAGGAGATTGGATCTGATTTGCTTGACTTGGGTCATCGAATTATGCAAATAGTATTGGCTCCCAGCAGCATTATCATCCTCTCATCCTCTCTCTCTCTCTAATATTTATTTGCAAAAGAGTGAGGAGGGCATTGAAAAAGTAAACACATTCCTGCATGATGTCTCTGTCTCTTGTTTGAATCTCTTTTGTCTGGATTTGTATTCACACTCACACTATTAGCTCAATGTTTGTATTTGAAATTGATGAGCAGTGCCAATTGTAATTGCCTGGGCTGGTTTCCTTCCATTCCTCGATAACTTATTCATTGGACGATGATGCTCATTATGTAACTCCATTTGTCAGAAGAAAGAAGTCAATTGAACTCGGAGAGAAGCCATAGAGAATCCTCCTTCCTATGTCATTGAGTAAGAAGGAAGCATTTTCTAAAGGGGTGAATGTGCATGTAAACAATTTAATGTCCAAGATTAAAGGAGCAACTGTAAAAATGCATCTAATTCTAGCAATCAAATATTGTTAGCTTTGTTAATGGAAATATGCTCTAGAGATTCCTGTTGATAAGATAACTGCAAAGGAAGATGAGATTCGTTAGCTTCTCGCATAAAAATTATTGTGAAGAAGAGGAGAGTGAAATCCGCCACATGTAGTTACACAATTTACTATTACTTATTCTTACTACCTGCCTGCCCTGGCCTACCCTAATCAAAAGACATGCCAGGCTAGCCGATTCTCAGAACATACACTGTTCACGTCCAAGATACAATCAAACTTGCATTCTTCAACACATCTCTTGTCCAAAGAATATAAAAGTAGAGATCATCATCAAATACAATCTCAGTCGTCGGAAATTCAACTGTCATTTTCTCTGTCGTTCATCTGTCTCAACATTTTATTCATTTTTTAAACGCATGCGCAATTGTTTTCGTGAAAATTCTTCTCCAATCATTTCATCGCTTACTAATTAAGATACTTATGCATTCAAAATGCAATTTTTACAGTTGATAAATATTTCACCAAAATTAATTTTAGTTTTTTGTGTGTTTTCTCTCGTTTCCGGATCTCCTTTACAGGTACCCTGCAATAAAATTCAATTTTAATATTTCAAACCACTAAAGAAGGAAATGTAGCTAAAGAATAATGTTCTTAGGAAGTGAAGAATGTAAATGAGAGTTCCTCCATAAGGACTACAAATAGTCCGAATATAGAAAGAGCTACGGATATTGTAATTGCTGATGAAAGGGCAGATGATTTGACAACGAGAATTCCTGGAGAAGAACGTTCAGATGGATTAACAACGAGAATTCCTGGGGAAGAACGTTCCGATGGTTTGACAACGATAATTCCTGGGGAAGAACGTTCCGATGGTTTGACAACGATAATTCCTGGGGAAGAACGTTCCGATGGTTTGACAACGATCATTCCTGGAGGAGAAGGACGTTCTGAAGATTTAACAACGAGAATTCCTGGAGTAGAACGGTCGGATGATGAATTAACAACAAGTGTCCCTACTTCAGAGGATCTTCCTGAAGTAGAATTACAACGCAGTGGTGTTACAACGATTCTTCCTGTTGGAAGGGATAGTGTTGTTGATCCAACTGAGATTCCAGCCGTTACCGCCCGTGATGAAGGTAGGCAAGCCATTTAAGATCTTCATTTTTTTCGAATTCCAAAGAAATCCCTCCAGAATATTAAGTTTTCATAATTCTATAGAGAACGTTCATTGGGTTGTTTCGGATTCCGCTACAGAACCTGTTGCCAACAATGAAATATCAGGAGATGATTCTATAATCGGCAAGCTATCCGGTGTGAGTGGAGCTAGACGATTCATTCGATCATTCGATGACGGAAACTGGACTTACCCCACAACTCCACATCCGGATAATGACACTGAAACCTCAACAATTATTCCTCAATGGGCTGACATTGAAATTCCTGTCGAAAGGATTTCAAACAAAATCCTTGTGGGTCGTAAAGACTGCTGTGAGTAAATCTATTTTTTACTGTTAGCTACATGGTTTATTTGTTTTAGGGACTATTCCAAAATTAAATCTAATAAATCTATTCATTATAGTATGTGGAACCTACAAGAAAAAGATTGTTGGCGGTAACGACACTGGCATAAATGAATATCCCGTAAGTTGCATCTTGCATCATATTTTAAGAAGTCATCATTAAATCGAAAATAATTTATTCTATTGTAATTTATTTATTTAGTGGACAGTTGCCCTCGTTCGAAAGGGAAAAGACGACAAGGGTGCTTACTGTGGCGGTAATTATTGCACAAATTTAAAAAAAATCGGGTAGTTCCTATTATGCGAAACTAAAATTAAAATTCTTAAATATTTAGGAACACTTATCAACGACCGTTACATTGCCACTGCATCTCATTGTGTTGATGGAGCATCTCCGTCGAAAATCGAAGTTTGGCTCAATCATCAGTCATTTCAAGATGAAAATTTAACCACTACAATTCGCCGGGATGTAGAATCAATCATGATGCACCCTCATTATGGTGATTAAAAATTTTAATTTTAAATTTTAATTCTTTAACAATTTTCTTGAATTATTTTTTCATTTTTTGAGAATATTTCTACAGATTCTAAAAACATTGACAATGATATTGCTCTGCTGAAATTGAGCGAAAATGTCACAATCGGGGAAAGTGAAAGTGAATACGGTGACGCTGAGTCAATAATTCCAGCATGCATTCCAGTGGATAACACAAATTCATACGAAGATTATCAAGCCACTGTTTGTGGGTGGGGAGCAACTAGTCAAGGTGGACCTGTGTCAACTGAATTGAAATGCGTCGAAGTTCCAGTGTTAAGTAACACTGACTGCAACTGGAGATCTCTCTACCTTGGCAAAATTACTGACAACATGCTCTGTGCTGGAGAACTCACTTCAGGCGGTAAAGACTCCTGCCAAGTAAGCCCATCACGATTTTCATCTTTTCTAAAATTCTTTTTGTTAGAATTCATTTCGAATCGATAATTATTTCGAATCGATAATTATTTCGAATCGATAATTATTTCGAAATAATTAACCTGTACATTCTAACCATTTTTTATTGTATTTTCAGGGAGATTCTGGAGGTTTGATTCAATTTTTCTTATAACCTTTTAATATTTAAAAGTGCCTTATGAAAATCATAATTAGATAGGATTCGTGAATTAATTTCTTCTGCTTTTTGGATATAGGTCCATTGGTAGTCCAGACAGAAACTCAAAAGACTTTGATTGGAATTGTCTCATTTGGCTACGGCTGCGCCAGGCCATTAGCTCCAGGAGGTCAGTAGCTTTTAAAAATATTTATTATAAGCTTATATTTTAAATGTATGATCTCTGGCATTTATTTTTCATTTTTAATTCTGTTTACAGTGTACACAAGAGTTGGACGTAAGTAGCATTTCAATGTCTTTTATTATTTCTTTTTCATTTTCAATTTAAGGTGTAGGATTTTAAATTGCAGATTGTACTTTTTTTATTTCGTAACAATAAAATTTAATATTATATAAAACGATGTTGATAAATAGGATTTTCATCATGGATTTACGACAACACCCGAGATGCAGAATATTGTGGATCTACATCGACTTAACGACTGTTTTATGCATAAAATAGCCCTTGAAGAAGGACCAATTATATTGAATTCTACACATGTTAAGTTGTTACTAGCTTGAAATTGAATTGTGTACTCACGATAAGCATTTACTCTGCATTTTTGTGCCTAATTATTAAGTATTTATTATAATAAATTGTTATTTTATTTGCATGTCTGTATTTATTTGATAATGTATTCCTTGCGACGACAATAAAGAAATATCTTATTATACCAATTTTTCGATTGTATTTAATATTACGTAGGAAGTTGGTAATGAAAGGGGTCACATATTCACATTTTGAGGAAAGCGTTTGAATTTGTATCCAAAATCCAAACTAATCCAAAGCTTATGAATGAAGTGTTTGCTTGGTTAATAGTTTGTGAAAATGTTAAACTAATAATAATATCATTCTCGCTGCGGAAATCGACTTGCAATTTTATTTTTCTGATTCGACGAAAAATTCTTATTTTGCTACATACACAAGCGCACAAGGAAACACCATGTCAATCTAATAATTATAAGACGAGTGGAAATTGTCAATTAACTTCTCTTTCCCATTTTGCTTGTTTGCTTTAATCTTAGTATGCCATCGTAATTACAGTAATAATTATGTATTTTGCTCTCACCTGCACTTCTAGCACTTGATTTTTATAGGCATTAATGTCATTTTTTTACAGTCTAATAAACGTACTTGACATTTATGTCGAACTTAGGAAGATCTACATTGGCAGTGACATAAATCATGACAGATTTATTGCAAAACCACATTTCAAGCACCAATGCAACAATAAAATTATTTTAAGCTAGTAAGACAACTGATTAAGTTGACACAAGCAACTAAAGGTGAGAATTGACATACTGTGGTCAATATTACAATTGACACTGTCGATGAACTAAATATTTAAGTATCATATTCATATGTCTAACGAATTTGATTTAACAAGAATTTATAAGTTCTTGTTAGTGTCACTTCAAATATTCTGCACTGATAATTTATATGTCACGTATATTGCAAATAATGAATGTGTATGTATGAAAATAACTTGAGAAAACTGGTTTCACTCATTGATTTATGACATTAGTGGCGATAAAACTGAGACAATGCCTTGACATTGACAATCACTTGCTAAGGTTAAGTATTTAGGTAACTTTTTCAGAGGATGTCCTTTATTTTTTAATGTGAAAATCCTGAAATGTGACCTACTGGGTTAGAACAGTTGATTTGTATCTAAGTGGATTATGCTCGTAGTTAACATAGAAATAATAATACACGGATGCAATGCAACTAATCCACTTACACTACCATTAGTATTACTTCTTTTCTAGTGCAATGCACATGCATAGTAAATCACATTTACAACATATCATTAGCATATTAGCATTACATATTATTATTACGAGTTACATTGAGAGAGAGATATTAAACAGGAATAGTAAAGTCGGGCAGGAAAAAATCTAAAACAAATAAAGTTTTTATAATAATTTGACCCAGATTATTTCATTCCCTACTCTGTTATGTGTTGGAGATAATATTGGCGTAACAAAACGACTTGATGATGATGATTGATCTAGTGCATTGGATTACATGAAAAACTACTCATCTCATTATTCCGATATAAAATTCTGATGAGTGTATTAACATAAAGTGCAATAACTAATACTGAAGATCACAATCTTAATGATTGGGTGATGGGGATTTGCATGAAATGAAAACTTGATGATTTGTTTCAAACTTTTCAGACGCATAATATCACAGACGTCCTTAAAGAAAAGAAGCTAACAATTTCTAAATAAGAAAACCTTAGCTTTCGTGACAAAACACTTAGAAGTCTTAAAACAATTGGGTGTCTTAGATCTAAACTGAATTCAGTTCCTTTTTAGTTGGCAATATTTAAATGGAGTAGTCATTGAAATTGAGTCACAGTGTAATAAACAACTCCTCGTCATCTCTTTGTATACATCGACAGTCTTTAAGATAAGTGGAGTGATTGTGAAAGTTTATTTTTATTTTTATTGATTCAATTAACATCAGATCGCAATTCGCAAGGCCGTTAATTAGAGACATTTGTTTTTGATTTCGTTCCAAATCCAACATGCCCCATCCAATACACAGTCAGAAAATTAGTTCATTCATGACTCGTTTTCTTTTACTTTCCGTGTCAACCTCGACGCTTTTCTGTGCCGTTTCTTCAAAAAGTCTGGTATGCATTTTTACATAGTCCTACTCTAATATTTTGCCATTTGCCATGCAGTCAACACGAGGCACTTGTTTTAGACTACTCCTCTCTGAAGTAGACACGTAGACTGCCAATAAAATAAACACACATGTGGATTAAAGTGCTAAATAAATCATGCTAATCGTGGATCCACCTTATTTACAGCTATAAATGCAAATTTTCTTGGTATAGATGCAATGTATTTGTGTACATTGAAGATATCCGCCTTATTTTATTGCGTTACTACCATTAAATATTGTTGATTTGCATACAATTCAATTGAGATGATGATATTTTGAAAGGATCCTCATGTCATCGCCCTGAAAACAAGCCTTCTCTTCGCAGAAGAAGACACGTCGCAGAATGCCAGCCGTGCACCTGTAAATCCAAGCGTGGATGTAACCGCACCAATGCAAATCCAAATGCAACCGACGACATCATCCGACTTACCTCAACTTTCATCAACGGCACCTTCGAATCATTCACAAACCGTGACCATAGCTGATGAAACAACAATAGAACAAGTCAATACAACGAATAATACAGAGACAGGTCCCTCTTCAATAGAAATTGAGACACGAGATGACAATGTCCTATCGGAAATAGAATTTAATGACCAGGTATCATCCCCATCACCAATATCTAATAATGATGATACAAAAGGAGCTCTGTCCACTTCCGACTCGGTTACCAATCTTTATAATGATGAAGCTCTGATTTTGAGTCAGGCTAGTCAGGAAATTGGAAGCTGCAGTAAGAAAATTAAATATTCTACTTAATCCTGCTAAAATTTGCACGAAGTAAAAGATAATAACAAAACTGTAAGTAAATACAATTTTCCTATTTGTTATCTGAACAGAATGCGGAGTACTTCCTCCAACTGATAAGTTGGATTCGCAAAGAAATGAATTTCCTTGGTCTGGTGCCCTGTTTCACCGAACTCAAAATAATAACGACAGCAGTGGTCCTCCGGATCTTCTCATGTTCTGTGGTGCCGT